>JBAMHV010000018.1:9045964-9057122 GCA_037177535.1 Pseudomugil gertrudae
ATTTGTCTTCTTCTGTGGTTTTCTGCAGACTCCGCGCAAAGCGTCTAGAAACTCGTGTTGTGCGGGGGACCCCTCCCTCATTAGAGGATTGCGACTTGTAATGGAAAAGCAATCCAGTACAATATCGTACTGCCCGGGCCTGTAGAGTCGTTTCGCGCAGGTATTAATGGAAAAGTACCTTAATTATCAGCCACTGAACCAGGTTAATTCACTGTGCTGATTAGAATTACCCATTTTAGTGCATGAAAAAAACTAAATAGTGGATGAGTTGTTGAAAACATAAGTCCAACCTCTGCTGTCCAATAAGGACATCTATAACACAACACTACTGCCAGTTGTTTATATGTAAAGCACTTTGAATTGTCCTCTACATGAAACGTGCTATACAAATAAAGTTGCCTTGCCTTGACTTGTCTACACACAAAGTAAAATCTGGTGCTACTTACAGTAGCTTTCAAAGTTGTGGTAAAAGCCTGCTCCTAATTTTAACCACAAGCTGGTGATAAGGCCTAATATGCTAGCATTTACGAAAGCTACTGACACCACGTTATCATACAGTGCACTTCTTAACCATTTAGCAAGATCTACTGTTGATGTTACTATGCTAATGAGCAACACTAGTATAGCAACATTAGTTATTAGCAGAAGAATATTAGAATATTAGCAGTAGCCTAAAGTTGACTTACATCGAGTAAAAGCTAGCAAATTTAGCATCCCTTGAAAAATCTTTCTTGACTTTGAGCTCTTGTCACCTGGGAAACGCTAAAACAATAAAGCAAAACGTTAGTACAATATTTATCATATTTTTATATGTCCCAGTCGTGTTTTTTATTTCCTTTTTTTTATCTCTTGGTGATGGTGAAAATGACTTGTGTGTTGCTGCTGTAGCCTAAATACTGTCGTGGTGTTTTTTGGTTTCTTGTTCTGCTTTGTCTTCAGTTCATTGATTTCATCTGTGTTTAATTTTGATTGTGTTCACACGGTCCTTGTTTAGTTCATTTAGTATTTAAGTCCTTGGGTTTTCAGTTGTCTTGTTGGGTTCATTAGCTTTAGTTTTAGTAGTCTGGGTAGTAGCTTTAGTCATAATTTTTGTTCAATCTGAAAATAAACCATTTTATCTGCATTCTTGCTGCCGATTCCTGCCTGCAATTGGGTCCTCACCCCACCTCCAGGCTCCGATCCATGACAAATACATCATCCTGCATTTTGTAAATGAGTAACAGATTGTCCAGTGGGGTAGTAACCCTCTCTCACTGATCTTCTCCAGCATCACAATCACTGTTTGCTTGCTCACAAGGAAACTGTGTTGTTATTGCACATTGGTGTTATTTGTCCCTTACCAGCAGCTGTAGTTTCAAGTTAGTTTCAATATGGCAGGCTGTCATGGTGCTTCTCTACTGGCTTACCTGTCAAATGTATAAACAAATTTAAAATTCTTTGCCTATGAGAATGTGTCAGAATATTAGCTGAGTCCATTATACACCAATAATAACACACATATAAAAGCAGACATCAGCTGTGTTCCAATTCAGGGTCTGTACAGAGTGTGCAGAATACATAGCCAACTGCGCGTTCTATGTAGTCTGCACATTCTGAAGTTTGCGTAACATTAGTGAAGTAAGACAGTCTTTCTGGTATACAAAAATGACCCATAGTGTTCCAGTCCTCCATTGCCTATCAATTTTAGTCATTTCAATAACTATGTTGGCAGCATGTGACGTAATGCCTCTGTTATTACATAACATGTAATGTCCAAATTACATAAATTCAAGGTCTTCATCAGTTTTTTTAATAGAAAGGGCAGCCATCCACCTATGGCATTCACCTGTAAATTTTACTTACATTTTACTCAGCTTGGGAAAACTGTGGGCAGCTGTAGACCAGGAGGAAGAGCAGTCATCTTCCTACCAGAAGGTTGGTGGACTGATTGCAGGTTTTTCCTGACTACAGATGTAAGTGTCCTTGGGCAATCACTGAACCCCAAGTTGTCCCCTGATGTGCCTTTTTGTGGTATAAATGTGTGAATGAATATGTGAAAACACATGTTGAATGGGTTGATCACACTTATTTTATCATTGTCAGCATCTTCATAAAACCTTTGAACTCTTCTCCTTAACATTAATTTGTTGTCATTGCTCTCTGTGCATTGCTATTCTGTGTTCCACTGGCTCCATGAATTAATAGTTTGCTCTTTCTGTGTGTCATCACAGTTCTCCCTCTGTCAGCCAAGGACAAATCGACTGAGCCATCTCAATGCTTCAAGCTTGGCAGCTTCCAGTCATCTTGTCAATCAATGAATCCATACGAAGCCTGCCGTATGCGGGTGTGACAGAATATGGCACAGCACTTTGGGAAGAGCAGAGAAAGACATGTATACATCATACACAACACAGTGGAAGAAATTTGACAGCACACTTGACTAACTTCTCACCAAACACGATTGAATAAGGAGCTTCTCTGAAAACAGATGAAGCTGTCTATGATTTACTGTGGAAATGCAGAGTAAAACACATATCCTTTGCAAGCTCTCATCATCCTTGAAAGATGAATGAGCTTGTTGTTTTACACAGAAAATGCTTATGCATACAATATGATTTCCATCAGATTTTTTATTCACATTTTGTGAAATTATATAAAGTGATGAAAGTAATTACCAATTTTCAATAGATATTTTATCCTAGACTGAGATGGCTTTACCCTTTTTGGAAAAAAATGTGATAATAGGATGGAAATGCCCTTCGATGTAGACATAATAACATTAAGATTAAGACATTTAAGACATTCAGCACTACACACACACACATACATACACCAGAAAAAAGGCCTACTTGTAAAATGTTTCTTCTTGGTATTCACTCTTGCATTGAGCTGCTTGGTGGAGTGGAATAAGAGCACTCTCCCACAGTAATAAGTTAAGAAAAACATGTACTGGCCATTTTTACACTTTATTATTATTTATAATTTATTTATATTTTACACTGTCAGAGACCAAATGGGGATTTGGAAGAGCTACATCCAGACACACCAGCTTGGTACTTTCTACTTATGCTGGTCAACAGACTGGTCACATGTAGTCGTGGGATGGAAACCTCATTCATAACTATGCTGCTTAAACTAAAAGTCAAGCAGCATGGTTGTTTTGGTTATACTAGCACATAAAGCACAGCCAAGTTGATCCTACACATATTTAGTTGGTTTGTGGGCTGGACTCACAGCCGGTCATCTCATTCTACCTTCTCCACTAACAAATTCTGGTACTGTGACAATCTGGGTTCTGTGGGTGGTGCGCTGTCCGCCATGAGGATGATGTCAGGTCCCAATTTCTGGAAAAGTGGAATCATTGACTCCAGAATCTCATTCTGATATGTCTTTCAGTTAGGTGCCAATCAGTTGCCAGTGTCTGGCTGACAGCACAGCCTCATCATACAACACATCAATTGTTTGTGTTTCTGTAGAAGGAAAATTGCCAACACTCGATGTGTGTTTCTTTGTCTGTGTTTATGAAGGTGATCATAAATGACAAAACAGAAACACTTGATAGAAATCATTTTCAGCTTGGGCTCCATGCTGACAGAGGAACAGATTATAAAGAAGAAAAAAGCTGTCTGCTGTAGTTCTCTCTCTCTACTTGCCTTTTTAATTAATACCTTATGTCCATAGTGAGACAACATGAAGACATTTTGCATGTGGTGCAGACAACCAACATAAAAGGACTGATAACACACTTTGGGTTTAAACAAAGCTGGCACTGTCTTGACCCTTCCATCTTCATCCTCCCCTCTTACACACTTTGTTACACTCTTTCATCCTACCTCTCCTTCTTCTTTCTACTCCTCTACAAACCTGTCACTCATTAGCTGCTGAAATCTCTATCACCATCTCTTAGCCAGTTATCCACCCTGTTGTTCTCTTCTCCTGTGTCCTCGTTTTACCTCTACGTGAAAAATTGTCTTTACCATATTTTCAAGACAGTTTAACAAGTTATTTGCATATCCTCTTGGTTTCAGAATCATTTGGGTGACAAGGATGTTATACACACATAACAAGAGAACATGCATGCTCATAGGTGTATGTGCACACAGATACAAACACATACACACCTACAAATGCACAAAGCCAGTTAATTAGAGCTTGAAGCTCTTCTCTCCTAATGAACCTGAGGGTAATTAAAGAGCCCCGGGACACGGTTGTGTCTGTGAGCTGATTCTAATTAAGCCCCAGTGAGCTGATTTTGCTAATTAACTAAAGGTACGATGTCGGACACTAAAGCATTCCAGCCCCAGCAGAACACAGGAAGTTGCGAAGTTCCCACACCGTCCCTGGCAACATTTTCATTTCCTGGGGCATTAATCACTAGAGTTACAATGGTCTCCAAGGTGACTGCCATGTGGGGATGGGGAGGGGAGCAGGCTGCCACCCTGAGGGTGAGAGGTGTGGACCATTCATGTTCAAGGTCTAGAAGGATGTTATCAATAAAAAAACAAGGAATAACAAGAGATGCTGAAAATGTCTTACACATGGAAGAATAATGAAGCAAGTCAAACAGCTTGTGATAAAACAAAGAAAAGCTATATTTACATAGTGAAAGTTATACTCTGAGTAAATGCTAAGAGTGTAGAAAGGTAAAATAATGATTTTTATCCTTTGCCAACCATCACTGCAACTTAACTACATTAAGACTTGAGACCAAACTGACCAAATATATATTTTTTATTACCCCTGTGCGATCTGCATCGGATCTTATAACAGATTGAATGACGCAGATACAATTTTTTTTCAAATGCAACCCACGCTGCAACCAAATGTTGCCGCTGTACCACAAAATGCTATAGCCCAAAATTGTCATTTTCAAGTTTAAACACAAAAATGTTGTTTAGTTTTAGTTATAATTTAGTCATCTTAATCCCAATCAGTTTGAGTCATATTTAACTAAATACCAAAATATTACTGTTGACTAAAATATAGAATGTAATGTAAAGTATTTGAGGCTTTCATAAAGGCTTTGAAGTAATATCTAGAAAAAACTGTTGGAAAAATGGCAAGTAAAAAAAAGTTTTCTTAGTAACTTTAACTTTGAATGAGCAAACCACACGCTCAAAATAGTGTTAGCATGCTTACCTTCACATTAATTCTTAAATGACTCATTTAGCAAATGTTGCTTTAAGTTTGTTTTTGCCAGTTAGAGTTGCTCCAAGTGTCTTGTTTTATATCGCATAATATGTGAAATGTGTCCATACGTGAACTTTTCTTTTTCTCCCTGAGTAGACATTGTTTTAAGATCCCTTCATAAAAGAAATATGAAAGGTGAACTGTTTATGGCATCTTCCTGGGGAACAGTTTGATTGCAGCCTCATCCATTGTATTCTGATTGGATCTCTTTGTCATTCCTCCTATTTTTCCAGACAATAACAGTTGTTCTGACTGAATACCATTACTAATAGGTATTTTCACTTAGTTTTTATTGGTTAAAAAATTAGCAGTACATTTTGTTATAGTTTTTATCCCTGTATATTAGTTTTTATTTAGTTATTGTTTCGTATTTGTCAAGAAAAAGAAACTTCTCTGCTGTTACCATGCAGCTCATTTTACTTCCGTAAACACAAACATGTCATACACATGCTCACTAACGCCCTTGTGTCTTCCACACACGCAGGACACTTTTTGTCCACATAAGGTACACACACAAGATCACATACAAGTCACATTCAACTGGAAACGTGAAATGACTCCCAAAAGAAATCAGATTTTACAAAAAAATTCCACTTGAGCATTATGTCCTTCAGTCTGAGCCTAGCCTTACAGACTCGGGTTTGTCATTGGGTGCAAAACAGAGGTTTTTAGTTCTGTCATTATAATCAGGTTATTCCATATTTTCTTAAAATGGTTGCTTTGAAAAATTGCTTTGAAAAAGAATTGATCAACAAAAAAAGAAAAAAAAACATACTTGTACTTCTCATTGTGTTCATGTGGCCAGAACCAAAAACATAAGACTACAATACTCTTAAATATTGTTGCACATCCCTACTGAAATTTTACCAGAACCTTTGTTTTTCACTAGAGGCCTCTCTTCTGTTATCACTTCTTAGCAAACAATATTCATTTAAAATATTAAAACAACTTGTACACTTCTTCTTGTGGACAGATTGTTTAAGTTTGTTTCTTCTTTTGACCTACTTTTATTTGTAATCTGAAATCTAAGCAGCTAGACATTGTTTTCTAAACTTATTTAGCCAAAAAAAAACGAAAAAAATCAAACCAAATATTTGGAAAGCAGTCAATAGAAAAATAAAATATAAAGTTTCTTAATAATATATGTATTCCCTATTTGCTGAAAGATGGTGCTATGCTTTGACTCAAATGCAGCTGTTGTGGCTCAGAGGGGTCACTGGTCAGACTCTTGTATCATCACATACTATTGCATATTTATCACTTATCTGTGAACTGGTTTATGAATAACTTTGTATAATTCTTTGTTGAGCCACTTCAGTTAAATTGCACTATATTATTTAAAGGAATTCAAGCATATTTTTCAGAGATATGGTTGAAAACTTGGTATATTGAGCTGTTTTTAGGTCCATCTGGAATCCAGAAACTGTATGACTGAATAGTAGTAGATTTCCAATGCCTTTCATCAGTCTCTTGCTCATTTTCATTTCACCTTCTCCTCCTCTCTCTAGTTCATATCACCAATAACTCAGCTTCCAACTTCTTAGTAGGAGCGCATCTGATCCCCATTCATTTCCGCAGCAGGAGAGGGAGAGCTGGCATCGGCCACTAAAGCCCTGATCAATCATGATTTAGCATGACAGTTTGTATTAGAGAAGGAGAGATGGAAGAAAGGAGAGAAACAGATAGAAAGACAGGAGGGAATATGAGATATTTAGACACAGATATTTCACTTTTGGAAATGCATGTGATTTGTCGACATGACTAGATATGATCAGAGGATGGTCAGAGGAAGAGGGGGTGATGAAGGAAAAAAAGCATCTGCAGTTCTGTGTTATTAAGAGATTAAATCCCATCTCTGACAGTCTTGTCAAAAGAGAGGACAGAATCAAGCATGGCCGGTAATTTGACGAGTTTGCTATCTCCTCAAAGCTCAGTTGGCCGATGACAGCCAGGCGACAGGGTGTTGAATATGCAAGATGTCTCTACCTCCATCCCTCTTAACTCTACTGTGTACCTTGTCATGGATTTTTATAACACACACACATACACAACCATGTGCTGTCTCACCAGTATGATTTGACCTTTTAAGAAATGTAGCTATGAACTCCTGCAAATTCGGGTCTATTATATGGTTATCAGAAACACAAATACTTATTTTTATCTAACATAAACTCTAGCTTCTCTGTGTTCTCACTCAACGAGTGTGCATGAGCATCACCACTGACAGTTCCTGTTAGCCTGATGTGCTGAGCCTTCCAGCACACCCACAGTGAATACAGTCTGGCCAGGTGTTATTTTAATGCTCACTTTCAGAAGATGAACGAGGGACGTTTTCCTCCTCCTCCCATCTCACCATCTCACATTTTGCCGCTCTGTCTTTTCCCCCTTTGTCTCATCCCTCCATTCGAAAAACGCCTGACCCAGTATTACATTGACATTATGGGGCCACTTACCGCCCTGCTAAAATAAACCCTCGTGAAGGAGGCGTGTGACAGAACGGGGTTACAGCATGCCGTCGCGCAAATTAATCAAACAAATAAACGAGGAATTTAGACTGAAGCAGGGAAGATTTCTTCCTCCCTTGTCTCTTTCCTAGTGGCTTTGCTAACATAGGTGCTCCTCACCTGCTCTTTGAGACACACAAATACAAACACAAACAAATACACAACTGTGTGGCTGCAGAGACAGTCAATTGCAAAGTCATGGGTACAGCAGCTTCAATGAGACCTGTTACAAAGCTTTAAATATGTCACCCTCAGGCTTTTTCTAATGACCAGATGTCTCCTGGCACTCATTCTCATGTAAAAATGTACTTAATCATTTAAATGCTACTAAGACATAAGTCAAACAAAAAGTTTCTCACAAGTCCTGTCATATGTAACACAAGTAGAAGTCTACGCTCTCCATAGATTCTTTAATAGCTAGAGGTGAAACTTTAAAATGTTAAACTGTAGCCTGACTGATGAGCTTTCAGTTCATGTTGTGTTCTGCTCATTGCAGCAAAGACCATTACTTCACAGAGCTCATCAGCTAGCCAATATGTTCAGTAACACTAATCTTGTAACCATGGAAAGGACTTGATTCATTTAGATTAAATTTGTAGATATCATAAACAAATATGTCACTGCCAACACATTTCGTTTTATAAAAACATGCACTTTTTCTTTTATTTTAATGGAACAAGAACACCAAATATTTAACTATAAAACAACTAGATAGACCACCCCCCCAACACACACACACACACACACAGATCTAGGATAAGTATTAATTAAATTTGTATTTCATTTAATCTGAACAATATTTAAATGGAGTGTGTCAGCTTGCCACACTTTGTGACTACATCCAGTGTTACATACAAGTAACCACGGAGACGACTCAGCCTATTCCACATGCATGCAGCATCTTGATTAATTTCGACAATGACAGTGCGACTCTTGATGGGGACAGCTCCACATTGATCCATAATGAAACCACTGAGCTGCGTGACTAATGGAGACGAAGGAAATTTGTGAGCTTGTGATTAATGAAATAATTAATTAAGTTATAAGATTGACTTAATTATTTCCCAATCCTCGAAGTCAGAGAAAAAGTTAGTTTGCATATTCAAATCTGTGCACACACACACACATATATGTGAATATATAAATTTAATAAATATCTATTTTTCAGATGACAGAAATCTCATTTGAACATGTTCAAGCCAAGCACAACTGTTTAAAGTTTTCTTTCCATCTTATGATCCTTAATGTTTCAAAGCGAAGGAAGATATAAGTCTGTGATCTTGTTATGGCCAGCAAGTCTGGAAATGTGTAGATTTGTGATTCCACTCAGTCTTTTCCATCTGCTGTCTGATGTTAAGGGTGTGTATGGGATGTTTACTGGACCTGCTGTGAGAACTGTGAGCTCTTCCAGGGAAACCATGTGGTGATTTTGGATCTTCTCTTAAAAAGCTGGCACACTCTGACTTCATGAACCTCTGTACATGCCATATCTTGTATGAGAGTATTACCTTCACCCTCAATTTAATGGAAAAGATCTGTTCAAAATTCCCGTTACTAGCATTACAAAAAGAATGATAGCTTCTTTTTTCCTTATTTTTTTACATCTTGGTAGCAAGTCTTCAATTTACATTGGATGGACATAACTACTCACTCTGCTAACAAAATAAAACATCAACCTTGCTTTCCATCCTCACATCTACTGGCACATTGCCTTCCACTGCTCTAACATTTAAGTCTAGAAAAGTACTTCTTTAAAAAACATGCTTATTCTAAAATTGGAAAACACTTTTGCTAAGCTTGCATGCTGTTTTTGCAATTATGCCCCACTTTGCTGACATGCCTCCAAGTGGGAGTCACTAACAGATGTCATAGTATTCCACCATAGGTTAGAGAAAATGGAAGAAGTTATTTTAAATTCAGTTGCCATATTTTTCTTAACATTTGTTACAGTTATAATAATTCTTTTGATAACTCACAGATGCTTTTCCTGAAAGCCCTGCCTGTTCATCATGTTCATATCCGAGAGGAGTCAACACTTTAAACTAACCTTACCAATGAAGCGACTAATTAGGAAATACCCTGAAAAAAGCTATGTATTGCAACAACATAATTTCAGACAGTCAGTTTAAAGTGTAAATATATATACCCCTCCTTTTTGTATAACTCCACCTACCACCAAATTTTGAAGAATGCCAGAAACTGCAAGTATGAGGATAGGCAGGCTTAAAATATTGAGTGACAACAGCTCAGCAGCCACCGGCAAGATGGAGAGCAATGCAGATTTAAAATGCAGCCATGCTGCAAAGTGGTCAGGTGGAATGCTTTTTCCCCTCCAGAACCATTTCAGCTACTCAACACAGTGGTGGAAGAACAAGGTGGTCTGGAACCCGATCAGTCTGGGTCGTTTCCGGTGTTGCACTGGCCTGTAGCAACCAGGCTCTAGCTCATGACAGGAAGGGTCGTTTCAAGTTTCGCTGCTATCAGCTGCTCCGGATTGAATTGCTTTCCAGATGAGGACCAGCCGAGGAACAATAAAGGGCAGTGTTACTTCTAAGCACAAATCTGTCCCATCACAACCACAACCATATTTTCTCAGAAGTGCTGTAATAATCTAAAAGTCTGAAACTAGTGAATCTACATCAGATAACAAGCTCACATCCTGGTGGGTGTGGTTCATATACCTGCAAGACAAGTATCTGCCATTAGGAGGGACGGGCTATGAGGTTTTTTTATTATTATTATTATATTGTATAATAAAGACAAGAGTCACAAGAGCCGGGTACCACTACATCACCGTGTACAGGGGCATTTTGAATAACTTACTCACAAAATCATGATCTTATAGAAATGTAAAATTTTAGCAAAACTATAGTTGAGTTTCATCACAACTAAGTATTACTATACTCCAAGTTTATTTTGGAATGGTACCCTTTTAATAATATTCATATATAAACATAGAATAAAATTTTCAATTTCTTAAAGTGTTAATAATTTCTGATAAAACCGATAGTTTATATTAAATTTTCCTTTTCCTCACAATAGCAATTATCAGACCATATGACATAACTTGGTAACTCTATTTTTTGAAGAAATAATATATCTTTTGATTTTTGTGCAAAATTGAACGTTAGAATAAAAAAGAACTAATTGATAGTAAAAAACACTACCAGATTTACAAATAAACTTTAGACTGTCATTAGAGCAGAATATGAATAATAAATTTCTAAATGATGGTATACTACCAACATTTGGACTAACTCGTTATCTAGGTGATATCTTATTTGTCAAGGCTATTAAAGTTCATTTTTTAAACATAGTTTAGGATTACCGAATAAAGCAGGTAGTTTAATAAACATTTATGTATATACTGTTTGAATCCTGAAAAAAAATCAAATCGCCAATTCCTGGCATGCATATAATCATAAATGTTTGAATGAAAACTTTCGAATCGATATACAAAAAAAAAAACAATAAGCCTCAGATTA
>JBAMHV010000018.1:9079351-9093362 GCA_037177535.1 Pseudomugil gertrudae
TATAAGGTGCAACGCCATTAGCTGCTAGTGAAACACATAGACCAATCACAAAGTCCGATACTCAGCCGGCTCCTAAATTTCTTAAAGTGACACACACCTTTATGTAGGGCATTTTCAACAGTATGGTAAATTCCCTGATGGGAAAATTGGTAAAATCATTCATTAACTTTAAAAAAAAAAAGCTAGTAAGTTTTTATTTATACCTTGCCAAACTGAATTTTAACCTACATTTACTTAGAGGCCATGCACAAACAAAGAGAGTTAGAAGCTAAGTTATTTCTGAAGTATTTTCTTTCAGTCTACAGCTTTTTACTGTCAGACATACTTCAGTAAATAACTTTGTTGCTTACATACTGTGACTGTTGAATGGCCCGATTGAACCATAGCTCAACTCAACTGAGAATCATCATCAAATAGAAATGTACTTTTATAAAAATTCACTGAGAGTAAATAACTTTTAACGTTGCCTATTGAAATTGTTGAGGGATGTAGTATTCTACTATTTTCTACCAAAAATATTATAGTTGTTCATTTCTATTTTCAACCATTCACACAATGGTGAAGGTGAAGTCATTAAATTAGTTTGACACATTTTCTGTTAATAACATATTCATGGTAAATAACTACATCTATGATGGCATTACAGTGCATTTGTGTGTTTGAAAGAGGCATTTCCCAACATTGGACAACAGCTGTCATGATTTAAATTTGGACTTGAATAGCAATCTCTTTGTAGGAGTCATATTTTCCAAATTGTTCTATCAGTGGAGTACCTGGGATTCAATTCAATTCAATTCAATTCAACTTCATTTATATAGTGCCACTTCATGACAATGTCATCAAAAATAGCCTAGCTAAGGGAAACCACAAGATTGCATCAAATCAATCCAATCCCCAGCCTGAGCAAGCATGAGGCGACAGTGGGAAGGAAAACTCCAAGTTAAAACCTCGGGCAGAACCCGGCTCAGGGAGGGAAGCTATGGAGAGGACAGGAAAGACAGAATAACGTTGCAACAACATTAACACTGAAGCTTTTATCCAACCTACAGAAGAAGGAGAAGAGAAGATAAAAAAAGTGCTCAGTGCATTATAGCACGTCTCCATTACTGCATAACTAATAGATGCTACACTATCCCTAAACGTAAGATTTGTTCAAAAGGAAGGTCTTAAGCTTAATTTTAAAGGTAGAGAGTGTGTCTGCCTCCCGTACACATACTGGGAGCTGGTTCCATAAGAGAGGAGCCTGATAGCTGAAGGCTCTCCCTCCCATTGTTTTCTTAGAGACTCTCGGAACCTCAAGTAGACCTACAGTCTCAGAGCGAAGTGCTCTGTGTGGAACATATGGAACTATGAGGTCTTTTATATACACACTGCACACGGGTTCTTGGTCAGTTGTGTGAAGAACTCAGCGTGAAATAGCATGCAGAACTATCTTGTCTAACGAAGTGCACAAAACTGTGTTTTGCAGAGATGAAGATTTAAAGGTGTAGTGTGTAGGATCCAGTTAGATAGCTGCATTAATTGTTGCTTCCAGCTACAAAAAAACGCCCACTTTGCCTTTTCTTCCATATGCGTGATAAAGACTATGATGCCACAAATGATTTTAAAATCACAGAAATTCCTAAAGAACAACTCCAAAGTCCATTTGTCTTACCCATCTGCTGTAATGTCCCCTTGCAGAAAATAATTCACAGCATTTTTGGATGTATATTACTGGGAGAGGTTGTGAAAACAAGTTTAATATCATGCAATTCTGAACTAATAAAAACATTGTTGAATGCTCAAATGTGTGTATTTATTTATTTTGGAACAACTTAAAATTGATGAATGACTTTATGACAGTGACAGTTTATGGTAGTAAAGAAAATACAGTAAGTTATTTTTAAATGAGACTTTACACATGCAGATTTTACATTATCCTTGAACACATTCCCATAGCAATTAACCACACACCCTGCCAACAGAGGGCTGTTTAGCAGTGAGTAAAGCATGAGACAGTAAATATTGTACGTGACCAAGGACACTGAGGTGAGATGATACATTATACTACGTGTGATGCAGGAAACAACATGAGGCAGGAGTACAAAGAGAAAGAGAAGGAGAGTGATAGCTCTGCAGGGAGAAGTGTGAGACCATCTGCTGTTGGCTACCTGCTGTCCTCCCTCTTTCTACACCCACCTTCCTTTTCTTCTTCTTGTCAGCTTATCCTGCATTCTATGATGTACTCAGTTGGTGTCAGAAACCTGGTGTACACTGGGAACAGCACACAAAGACAAACATACTAGGACAAGCGAGAAATTTCATTTCACTTTCATTTAATTTTTATGACCTCATATTGCATACCCCTTTTTTTCATTGCATCATTACAGTTACTTTTTACCTCTTAACAAACTTGCTTCTTTGTGTCTATGTCTCTCACAAAACATGCAGACACGGGATGCACACACATGCAACAGACACACAAAACATGTACACACCCACTCTGAGAAGGCCTCTCTAATGGATTCTGAAGATTCCAATTTCCCCTCTGCCACCAAAGACAGAAAACCCTCTGAGCTCAATTACCCCTGTCTCACACACACCAGACGAGACCACAAGCACACACATATGAACACACACTTGTACGCATCCTTGGTTGTGATCATAGACACACACACATATCCTTGCACACCTTAAACCGCTGTGACATATTGAGAATCACACAATCAGAGTCACGCAGTCAGACTGAAAGGAGTATTAGTCTAAGGTAGATTTTATGTGATAGGAGATAACAGGGTGAGGGAGAGGGAAGAAGAATTGAGGTGTTTGTTGTGAGTGTGGGGGGAAGAGGTCAGGAATAAAAAAAAAAGAGAAGAGGCTAAGATAGAAGGAGGCAAGATGAGAAGATAGGATCAAGTGAAACATATAAAGAGAAATATGAAGGCAAACAAGGCTGAAAGTCCAAAGAAAGATGTGAAGGAGAATAAGGATAGAGGTGCAGGCTTCTCTGGCTTTTACACAATCCACTCTTCCAGAAAACTTATTAAATTCTACAATTAGCTGAACGTCTCAGGCTATAAATAGGCTCACTTTTCCCATTCTGTAATGTCAGTCAGCAAGCCAGGCTTTGACTGTGGGGGAAACAAAACAATTTAAATTATAGCGAGACTCTCTCTTTGTCTGGCCACCCTTTTAACGGGATAATTACTAGTCTATTCATTCGTGCTCGGCCAGGGCGATATATCACCTCACTGCTCAGCGGCCCCGCTTTCTGTGATAAACGTCCTTTACTGAAGGGGAGGGAAGGAGGGAGAGGCTGAGGGTTAATGTGTGCCCATTGATATCAGTTTACTATTTCATGTAGGCTTCCACCAAAAGCCTTGTAGCCTCCATTCATTTGACTACCCTCCTGCCAGAATCTGGAGAACGCATAGAGGCACTGCAACTTGGTTGCACCAACACCTTCCCGTGGGCCCTGACCACGAGGAAATGAACGAGGAGGCGAAATGAAAGGGAAAGAGAGGGAGCGAAAGGCATCTATTATTCAGCACGCCCCGACCCCTGCATGCGCGTGCCATTAAAAATAGGAAATCCATAGCGGAGACAAATGGTTTCTAAATGAAGCACTACAGGAGGAGAGCGGAGATAGGGACCCCTGTCACATGTGCTTTAATTGTCTCCCGGGGCGATAAGGGGATTTATCAAATTCATCGTGCCAGTAAGGGCTGTTAGGCCTATGAAGACAGTTGAAGAAACTGCACAGCATGTGTTTGTTCGTTCAAAGATACGCACCATGAGATGGGAGCAATAGACAATTAAAGTGATCATAAATTGCACCAAACTGTAACATCTCCAGTGCCAACTGGCTGTTATGGTTAAATAAAAATCAATGCATTGGCTAGTTTGTAAATGAATAGTAAGAAGTGATTACAATGCATTCAGACTGTAGAAAACTGCTCCATCAAGCATCATAGATCTGCTGTTGGTAAAATATATCAATATAAACCTTATTAATGTAAACCTAAACATCACCATCTAAGTGGTCATCAGCCAGAAGGATCAACAGTAGGTCTATTTAATTGTTCAGTATTTATCACATCAAGAATTTAAATACCCTTTAGTGACTTTAGCATTGCCTTTTAAGTGGCCTACTTTAAATGATGCACAAGATAACATCCACCCTCACACAAATGACATTTTCACTGTAATTTGTGTGAAGTCGTGAAATCTAAACTAAAACCTCTGACAGATAAAGCCAGGGATGTTGCTAATCTTCTTATGGTGCTATGAGACAGTATTGGTCACATCAATGTGGACCCTTCTGTTTGCAGACCATCCTCTTTAGCAAATTATCCAGTACAGCAGGAGCCTCTGTAGCAGCACAGCTGTGGTTTAAACAAAAACACCAAAAAATCAACAAAAATAAAGAAAATGCTTGGTCATGCTCTCTGGCTGGTCAGATGGTTTTGATAGCATAACGAGCTTTGTGATTTTAGGGAAGTGATTATAACATTACTAGTAAGGATCATCCATGTCTAAATCCCATAGGTTAAAAGGTCTTGATGACTTCATTTTTGACCAGTTGATAATGCTACATGAGAAAAAAGAATAAGAAATGTAGTAGCTGTGTGTTCCTTTGCTGTAGTTACCAACTCTGGTTCTCAAGAACCCGTCCTGCAAGTGTTGCAAGCTTCCCAGTGTAACCAGGAATACTTACAATAATATATATAATATAACTGCACAAAATCAAGTTTAGTGGTAATATGCCTAAAGGAATCTCTAAAAATCACTAACTTCAATTTAAGTTATAAGCCCATACTTCCTAATTTCTAATCTTGGGACATCTTTAAATTTTTAGGCATCCGTGCCCCCTTTTTTTTTGTGCACATTTCCAGTAGGTAAGTGCCATTATCATTTAATCATTTTGTTATCCCATTCAATTATTTCTTATACGTCTTGTGTAAATGTTTATTTTATTTTTATTATATGTCGATGGTAACATGCTGGTAGTTGTTGAGATATTATTTTTATTATTCAGTCCTAATTTAAATAATTTTCTGTCATTTGTAGGAACTGGAATGAGCAGGTTAACCATGTGACACAAAAACATATATTTAAACCAAAAATATTGTTTGACAGACAGAAAACCAGTCTAAATGTTTGGATCCACTTTTTAATCATAGCGAGGACTTTAGCAGCCATATTCTGGACTTGTTTTACTTATAAAGACAACTTTAGAGTCTAGTCTACTTAAGATAAATACTTTTTTTCTAAAACCTACTGAGACATCAGTACTTTAATCCTCGATGTGTTCTTAAAGGCAAAGTTTATTACTATCAATCTCTAAATTTCAGGTCTGAGCTGAAAACTTTGTTGTTGGTTTTGAACTTGGCTGACTTTTAATCTTTCTTCTTTGGCTTCAAAAACCACTGTTTCATTTTTTCTTTGTTTAACTAAAGGAGGTTGTGACACATCCAATCTTTAATTTGACCAGTACATTTAGTTTGGATAGGACTATTCTCCTGGTAAGATGGTTTTGTAGATTTGTGTGTCTATGATATATGGTAACACATTTAGTAGAAGTAGATGAGTTGAGGAAATCATCAGGATGTTTGCTCAGATTTATAGCTATAAACACAAAGTATTCCCTGTCTTTTCAATAGAAGCCAAACTAATTAATCAGTTACAGAGTGTTTTACCCAGAACTCCCATCTTCTGCTTCCTGGTATTCTCCAGTATCATATGGTGAAGAAGATGGTTTTGAGTAAGGTTTTTGCCATAAAATGATGCAAAATGTCTCAGAAACATTATGTATAAAATATGATACATCAGGAGCCATAAGGGGTTAAAAGATTAATGACCCATTTGAAGCAGGGAAACAAAGCGTGCAGTGGATCCCTTTACTAAAAGGTTAATACAGGACAAGTTGCAGATCCGCAGGGGTACTTGGTTGATTTTTATACTTTGTGATATTGAAGTAATGAAAAATTTATTAGCTATCACAACAAAGAAGCATTCTTATTTTGAGATTATACAACTGATCTGTTTTAACAGTAAAATAACCCTTTTGATTGTAAGGTTAAGATTGGTGAATGAAACAAAGATTCAGACATTTTTTCACCTACAGCTTCCTTCAGTTTCTCTCAATACTTATTCATCACAAGCATCATGCAGATTTCCAAATAAAACATGAAAACTATTTAGAAAACATTTCTGCAGTGGTACCTTTTACTCAAGTAAGTTCACCTTAAATGACTTAAGTGCAGATTTAAAGTAAAACCATACATTCCTTCAACCTAGTAAAATCCCTTGTTTTACGGACTTTAATGTTAAAGGACCATTTTTTGTTCTCAAATAAAAATGTTTTTAAGCATTAAGCAATGTTTTTAGCATATAATGCATATAACACATGTGCCTAATCTGAGCACAGTTTATGAACTGAGTGTATGTCTCCATTTATCAATCCCATTGAAACATGGTGATTCTATTTTGTTTGGCATTTTTATTTTAAAACTATATTTTCAGGGAAAATAGGCAAACAAAAATAATGATGAAAGAATGATTTTCATCATATAGCATGCTAAGCAACACAAACCTTTCTCAGCAAAGCCATTAAAAAGCACATATAATCCCTGTTTTTGTTTTTTGCTTCATGCTTGTCAAAAATTTTATTTACTTTTTGATAAAGGGATAAAGTGACATGTCCTGCTGCTCTGTTTTAGATGACACCCCAGTTACTTGAGATTCTAATTTGTATCATGTAGTTTTTATTTTCATTATGGAGAAATACACACACACACACACACATATTCATTTTTCTTTTACAAAACTTACAAATGCCTGCGGCAAACATGCTTTTGTTGTTGAGATATTATAAATGAAGCAATTACAATTGATGACAAAAGTAATTAGCATTTAATTAGAAAAATGAACGCTTTTTATTATTGCTGTAATTAACCTTTACTGATGTTACAAGTGACCATTTTTTGGGGGATGAAATGTTACAGACTGCTTCAGAAAACAGTACATTTTTATCCTTTAATGTTACACTGTGTTTTCAATGAGAAATCTTTATTACTCAAAATGTAAGTGTAATAAAACCAAATGATTTTCACCAGTCACTCTTTTTGTTTTGACAAACTTATTTTAGAGGTAACTGTTTGTCTAAAATGGCTAAGGCATCAAGAGCAACCGTAAATGATTGACAGAGAAAAATGTATCTACAGAGTCCAAAAGAAAGAATCTTTTAGCTAAGCGGAAATGCAGATGAATGAATATACTTTTTGTGTCCTCCCCTGGGAGAGTGTGTGTGTGTGTGTGTGTGTGAGAGAGAGAGAGAGAGAGAAAGAGAGTATATGCTGTCTTTTTTGATGGATGAACGACAGTCAGCATGGCAGCTCATCTCCTCTCAGGCTGCTGGGTGACAGAGAGAGATGTTACAGCGCAGAGACAGTACAACCACCACACTGGCAGGCAGGTGTCACACATACACATACACATACACATACACATACACATACACATACACACGCATGTTTCCAAAGCATGTGCCTGCATCCTTCTTTTCTTTCTGGCTTTCCACCTGCCCCCCATTTCACAACCCTGCCATCGCTGTCCACCACCTATGTCTATCCATCTCTTGCCTCCCCCCCCCTCCCCATGGCTCATGTTCCCTGTAAGTGAGCTGTCTTTTTGTAGGCGATGGCCTCTTCTCATCTTCTTCACTGCTTCCGACCTGAGCTTGTCAAATGCTCAGCCCCTTCCTCCACATGCTTCACATCCCTATCAATGGGAGCACCATGAATATTTCACGTGAGGCAAATTGGAGGAGAGGTGAGTCGTGGTTGCATGGGAGAGTGGTGTGTGTGGATTGGGGGGGTGTGTTGGATGGATGGATGGAATGGGGTGGGGAATTTAGTCTGTCAGGGCGCCAGTGTGGTGAAGAGAGTGGGGCTTTTCTTCCTGAGTCAGATGAGCCAATAACTCATTAGAGGGAGAAAGAGGTGAGGATGTGATAAGAGAAGATCGGGTTGAGGAAAGAGTTCCCCCCTAATTTCCTCCGTCTCTACCTTTTGCCTTCCTTTTGTTTCTGTTTCTCCTCTTTTCCTTCTGCTTTTATCCTCCTCATCTTATTTTTTTAAATAACCATCCAACAAAGAGAGGCACACACATACACACCCCTATCCTCTTTTTCCCTCGGCAACTCCCACTAACCCTCTTCCTCTCAGCCCCCTCAACCCTCTCCTCCCCCTCTCCTCCCTCCTTCCATCTGTCTTTCTTGCTGCAGTGCCCATGCTGCCAGGCAGTATAAATCACATCTCCGGGCTTGGCTGCAATGGGCCTGAAAATAAAAAGGCATAAAAGTGTCGGGATGAGCTACGGGCCAGGGGGGGAGAATTCCTTTATGATGGGTCTAAATCCTCCTCCCACCCTGCTACCGCCCTAGTGCACACACACAAACACACAGAGATTGCTCGAAGACACATGCACAGCACAGAGTTTAACTCTGAAATTATCCCCTAAAACAGCTGTAGTTTGGATCTCCTTCTCTCTCCCAGACAACTGTACAACCTTCCGAGCACACACTCTGCCACATATCATATTAAGCTCTTTGTTGGCTGTGATCAGAATTTAGACATCTCACCATGTTTGGACCTTAAAGGGGCAGTCTGGATAAAAATCGTAACCCTGTTTCTTGTCTACCTTTCTTGCCTTAATTTTTCTACAAGTGATTGCAGTGTCCCTCAAGACAAACTGCCCTTTTTTTTTACACTAACGGAGTAAAATGGAACAGGACATAATTATTATCATGTACAACCTTGCACTGCTTCATCACATTTGAATTCATTGTGTGTGGATAGGATGAAAGAGGAACTTTAATACCTTTAACCCTTGAAGTTTAATTCTTGTTAGCACTGATGTATTTGATGGTAGTGGAACATCTATCTCAGAGTAAATGCATACTACTCAACTAAAAGCATTCTTGACTGTCTGAGATTAATTTTGTAAAGGTTTTTTCACCCTGGGTTGTGGCACAAAGGAGAGTCACTTCTCCGTGCATAATGGTAATTGTAGACAATTTATGATCACTCTAGTCTCCATCTATGTATCGTTCTGTGTAAATAAACCAATAAAAAATGATTGAGATGGCCTATAACATATTGAAATGAACCATGGTGGCAGAGATGCATTGTTAAGGTTGTCTAAATGATTATGGGAAGGGAGATGGAGGTGAGCGAAAGCACCATGAATGGGAAACTCCATCACCTGCTGAAATTAACCTATAGCTCCGAGTTCTCCTTTAATCTATGTCCCAATGTGCACTTTGTCAATTCTATTAGATCACGCTGTGTGTGAAATGAACACATAATGCATACACATACATAGAGCAATGATGATAATGGTGAGCACCTCCCCAGGTGAAACCTATTCAGCAACAGTGGGAGCCATCTCAGACCTAATTATGCTTGCTTTGGCGTTTTAACTGTATTGATCAAAACACTGAAACAAACGAGAAATGCTTATCAAGCTGGAAAAGAAGAACCCTCAGCAGTTGGAGTGTGTGTGTGTGTGTGTGTGTGTGTGTGTGTGTGTGTGTGTGTGTGTGTGTGTGTGTGTGTGTGTGTGTGTGTGTGTACCTTTACGCATTTGTGTACGTGTGTGGGTGTGGGTAAGCTCCATTGGTGGGTGGGTGAGAGTGATGGCATAGGTCTGAGAGGTGGTGAGATATTGGTGGTTGTAAAAAATTGCAATTCTGAGCTTTTGAGTTATTAATTACAGGCTCTCCTCCTTCAGCCCTTCTTTAGCAGCTATTAGAAATACTGCCACACAAATTACTTCACATATATGCTCACTTAGGCCTCAGGACATACAAAACACACATACACATTCGCAGGTTCGTGCACACACTCATCACATAAATTAGCCCATCCATACCAAAGCTAAGCTTACAATACCCTGCTCTGATGAGCAAGCTCCCATCGACCTTGGAACTCTCTGGAAAGACAATACAAGGGGAGCCATGCTGTGAGAGGGGGGGTAGGGTTGGTGGGAGTAGATAAGATGGAAGGAGAGAGACAATAGATGAGAGGAGGGAGGGATAGGAGAAAAAGAGAGAGAGAGAAAGCACAAGTAGAGTTGTTCAGTACAGGGCAGGAGGGCAGTGCTCTCTCTCTCTTTCTCTCCTTTCCATCTTAGCTCATCTTGAATGCAAATGTGGTTTCTATACGGTTCCTTTGTGCCGCCTTTAACTGCTCCAGAGAGAAGCAATTACAACTGCTCCATTCAGTCAGAGAGAGAAAGACACGCATGGATAGAGAAGGGTAATTAATAAAGTGATGGTGTGTGTGTATGCGGAGGGGGTGGGTGTGTAAGGAGGAGTAGAAGAGGCGATCACGTACCTGTAGAGGATCTTCAAGTAGGAGTGGAGTGGGGGTTATTGATTTTAAAGGCAGCTCTGTTATTGGCACAAAGAGCAACAATAAAACTGACCTGGTCCATAATTACGCCATGGATGGACAGAGGTGAAAGGTCATTAGTATAACATTAATAGTTTTATATACTGTGTAATATGATAAAAAGCAGTATTGTAGGTAAATATACCATATCAGGGAGTTCCTATTCTCTCAGTCACCTCATCATAAAGATGAACATTGAAAATTTATTGAATAGAGAGATCTCCGTCCAGATATGAGATCACCTTTCATTGCTCTCTATGTTTCTTTGAACAGACATTTACACTGCCAGTGCCATATCCTATTGCAGTCACAGTGACCAGGCAGCGCCGCAAGGTATGGCGGGAGCTTTTATGGCAGTCATTTGGGCTGCTAATATGTCATCTCCATTAGCCAACTTTTAACACTCTCAGATAGATGGCCCCGTGACATTTATCTGTGCAGGAGTCATATTTTAGCAGTTAAATGGCCAGTGGTGTGCAGAGAGCATACAAAATGTGTGTATGTTTTAGGCATGCAGCGGTGGGGTTGGGTAAAGAGATGCATTGACTTTTAATGATGCCCTGAGCAATAGCACTTCAGAGGGAATAATCACACTACAATGCAAGTCATCCCCTTTGACCCCAAATACACACTTGCAAAGCACACACAAGCACAGACACACAGAATATGTTAAGAGGAGGCTGCAAGGTCGAGACCCAGGCTTACTTCCTCAACAGTTAGACAGCTGAGGCACAGTGCGCCAGAGTGTGCAGCGTCAGCTGAAAAAAAAAACCCACCTAGAGAACAGGTAATTAACTTAGCAGCCTATAGAGAGATAATGAGAGCTAAGAGAAGGAAGGGAAACCTAAGAAAGAGTGAAACAGAAGAGTGAAGGATTAACAAAATGGGCAGGTAAATATGTGTAGGGGCAGGGTGAGAGCTACCCAGGCTAATTGCTCATATGGATTTTACCATTGTTGGCTTTTGTACGATCAAGGAGGTAAAACCATTCCCTGTGGTGGCGTCAGGTGAAAGTCTAAATGAGCTAATAATTTAGACTCATAAACTTAAACCAATATTGACGATCACCATGTACATTGAAAAGCATTAGAAAGATTTCAACCATAAAATAGCTGTAAATATGATATACACCTTTGTCATTTAACTCATCACACACTGCGGCACCTTTCCCCCTACACGTTAAAGTACCACCCACTATGCTGCATTAAAAACATGGGAATATGTTCAGTGTCAATTTATGCATAGCCTTGAGGCACTTGGTCACCTGTCCAAAGGCACTGAAGTTGACTAATGTGATAGAAAATTAACAATTAAAAATATCACACGGGCCCAGAGCCATCGCATCGTGAACTGTTCACAACTCAGTGGACACCCTAATTGCTTTGAAATACAATTGGGTTTGGGCTTTGTTTGGTGTTTTTGGAGGTATGAAGCGCATCAATGCACACTGGAAATTGAGTTATAAATTACCAAGCTGAAATAGACATGTACCGTGAATACTCAATATCTAAATTCTGGATGTTTTCTTCTTCAAAAAGGCAGGAGTGTATATGTATACATACACACACTTCTAAAAACCAAAATGCAATTTCTTGCAGCTGCATTTCATTTCGTCAAGAAAATTGACCCTCTTTGAACCAAACAGTGAGCGCGTGTGCCATGCTGCATGCCTGTCATGGGGTACGTTGATAAGGTCAACATTAACAGCAAACAGAGATGAGACGTTCCATCCGAAAACCAGTGGGACTCAGAAAATGACAGAGGATGAGCAGAGGAGAAAATGTTCATTCATGCACATCTTTCACCACCATTCATGTGTAAGTGTTTGTCAGTTTTTTCAGATGTTCCACCGTGTGTGCGTGCGTGTCTGTTTGCTATATGAAAACAGCTCAGTGGCTGTTGTGTGAAGTCGCTGACAGCTTCATTATGGCTTGTGCGCACAGGGAGATGGCGCAATCCATGGAGAGGAAATGGGAGGACAGACAGTGAACAGACCACGTTTGATGCTGGGCTTGGCCACACGTCATTACAGTGGTTGGAGGAAGAGCAGTTTGGGGGGGCATAAGAAGCTCCTGTCTCCTCTAATGAGCCTTTGCTTCTTTCATCAGCTTTCAATTTATATTAAAAAAAAAAAGTGTCTGGAGCTTCTGCATAACCATCCACACAGTTTAAAGCAGTCTTGATCCTTGCAGCAGATTCCCGAGAGAAGATGGTTTAAATGAATTTGTCTACAGCAACTGTTCCATGAAAGGCAGTAAACCTGGACATAAGCCAACACGTTATGTGCTATAGACTTATATATAGTTTTAATGAAAGTCTCCTAAAATTACTCAGACTAGTCTTGTACAACCCGTCCATCTTGATTTCAGTGACCTTATCACAGGGGGTACATCAACAGTGTCATATATGGATAATCATGATTTAACTAGCTCAGTAAATTTAATTTATAATTTGAAAAGTTATGTTTGTATACACAAGAGTTTGAAGTTTGTGCCCCCCCAGTCCATTATAGCATAGTGTGCTGTGTCCAAACTCCCTCTACTGGAATGCTGTAGCACTGCATAACTGTTGACACTGGTGATTGAAGCCCTTTGAAAAATGTATAATCCATCATACACACAAAAAATGTTCTCTAAAAAAAGACAATTTATTTATCCTTTAACAAAATCATAAAAGCATTGTCAAATGTATATTTAAAAAAAAAAGTCTATAGTTCAAAACATGCATTCCTTGCCTCAGTGCAGCTGATCCAGTGATAAAATATACATAGGAAATCTTTAAGAAATTATTAAACAGATTATACAATGCTCACAATATATCATTTTACCAGATGTTTTTTTAAAAAGACATTTTTTAACGTACACTTAAATGACTAGTTTTGATATAAGAAACAAGGTTACATTGAAACAAGGAGTTAAAACTGAAAGTTCTTGTGAAAGTTAAGATTGTTGCTCTTTGGGGGAAAAAAAAGTTACAACTAACAAGAGCTCAGTTAACCAAACAGTTCACATGGTGATCTACAGATATAAAGGTGCAGCATCATGTCTACACAATACTCGTTGAATGGCCCTGAAGTGCTGAGGAACAGCCTATGAGCAATGGATCTCAGATGAATGTAGGAAAGGGACAGGACTCTCCCTCACCGGTGTGTCAATACTTCGTCCCAGGCCTGATGATGAAGAGCTGTCACAAGAGTATAGATTGCAAAAATCAAGTTAACATTAAAATGACAGAATGTAAAATGTTGACCTGATATCCTACCTTTCACAGTCCGAGTCACAGAAAGACTTGTCCTCTAAACTGCTGATGCAACCACTGTTGGAACGCTGGATAGCCTCAGCCACTGTGTACCTGGTCTTACCAAGAACACACTTTTCAATTCTTGAAGTGCTGAGGTTAGACTGAAGGAATAGATGGAGCCGGCTATCCGATAACAGAAAGGAACTATGAAGAACACTGAGAAGAAGAAGAAAAAGAAAAAAAAAAAAAAAAAAAGGGGGGGGGGGGGGCAAAAAGGATACCTTTTTTTAGATGAAACCAGGACAACTTTACACAAAACCCCCCCACCCCCAGAG
>JBAMHV010000018.1:9118046-9146513 GCA_037177535.1 Pseudomugil gertrudae
CAACACACAGTTGCTCATGTTCATCTCTTCCCTCCTTCACTTTCTCTCACCATATCTCAAAAGTACAGGGGCCAGCAAAAGGGTGAGGTGCTGACAGTTTTTTTCATGTCTTTTCAGCATGAAACACAGTTTTGGATTTCATATCACAGACTCAGATGGCTGCTTTGATAAAGTTTGTCTGGCTCGCTGAGATTGGCATCCTTCTCCCTGGAAAAGAAAACAGAAAGGGCCTACGTAAACAGAGGAAAATGGCCCTGGACCAGCTCAAAAAAAATGTTTGAGGTGACCTGGAAACTTCGAAGCACTTTCAGCTCAGATATGATTTGAAAAAATACTTTGTACTGTTTTTTCAAATATGCACTATTAGATAGAGGCCAAAGATAGAATTCTTTCTTCTGTGCAAATAAAAATGTGCAAGCATAAAAGATACATTTTCAGGCTTGTCATACATTTCTGCTTTTTTTCTGCTTGAGGGAAGCATCCTTGCATAGGTTTGTTCCTTTAGTTACACTGTATCTCCCCCACTAATGGATTCCTCTCCTCTTGTCTCCTTCTCCTCTTTCTTCCCCTCCCTTTTTCTCCCATATCATATCCATGTATTCCCTGAGGGGCTGATTAAAAGGCTTTCTCATCGGGGTGAGGGGAGAAGAGAGGAGAGGTGCAGTAGTGGAGAAGAGTGGTCCTTATTACCCCATATGTCTGAACAGAAGCGGGTGGAGTGAAGGTCCTCTTCCAGTTAATCAATAGAGATATGGTCCCTTTACAGTGTCTGTCTCCCTCTTTCCCTCCACCCTATGACTCTCCCATTAGAGATAATGTGTCTGATATTGATACTGTAAGGTCTTGGATCTATGACAGAAATACAGCTGTGCTTTGCTGCGTGAGGCCAATTCCACGTCAAAGCCCTGTGGTCAACACAGCGAGCCGAGCCAATGAACTGCTGTTTAACCTGGCTGACTGTGTGATACATCCTTACAATGTTGGTCTTTCATTGTGAAATTTACAACTAAATCTGTAAAATTCTCCCCCTTCTTCAATATCTTCAGCTGATTACTGATTCATTTATAAAGATTTATTGAGGTAAAAATGTGTGTAGAAAATCCTGCAGCATGTATACACTCAGTATTGTTGAAAATATCTGCAAAAGCATTACTTTAATTTATTGGCACTTTCTTTCTGCAATATATCCGAGTTATTTAAGTAATTCCAAGAAACTGATGAGACTAAACACTTTATTACACGAGACATTGATTTTAATATGACCAGACTCAGTTTTATTTAAACTCATATAGTTTTTAGTTGAAACAGTAGCAAAGAATGTATTCAGTTCAGATAAACAGTCTAATACCATGAAGAATTAATAGTTTGTTATAAGTAAGAGTTTTCAATTTGACACATTAAATGTATAACTACAAAAATGCAAATAAAATAAAAGACTGTAGCTTATATTTCATGTAACTGAAAAAACTGTTATTAATGTATTAATGCACCAACAGGATTTAAGCATGCTGATGAGTGTATTTTTATTTATTCTTTTTTATTAGACAGTAGATAATATTTATTCTCACAATGGATTTGATCAAACTATTGAAACTAGAGGGAAATGTATTCCCAACCAAGCAGAGCCATCTTCATAATGCTCATTTTGTCTTGGCAAGCTTCACACCACAAAATGATAAATGCTAGAAGCTGCTGTTCATTTGCTCTCAAACAGGAGTGATGTGTTGTTGTAGTATTAGCATCTATACTGTGGAGAAAAAAAAGAGGGGGGCATTTAGCTAGTATACCTTATATTTAGTAGCTAAAAAGTGGAGACAAATATTTCAAACTAAATGGTAGTTTATTAAAGAAGTATGGACCCCTGTGGTAATGCAAAGCTATCAAACTTAATGTATATAAGTTAACAGTTTTTTTTTCACTGACAACCACTGATGGCATATTTTTGGATTGATCATAACTAACAAAAAATTGTGTATTTATTCAACAATGAAGAGAAGCAATTTCCATGCCAGACTAGACTGACTGGAACATGCCATTGTTTACTGGAAAAGAGGGGTTATCCCTGTCTCCCATAGCTGCCTGGGGGTCGTGTGGGAGTCGTACGGTGCAGCCGCAGGGCTTTAGACGCAGGCCCGGAAACTTCTGAGAGATGCTTGGGTTAGCAGTGGGGAGAATGACCTTTGACCTCTATGACTCAGTAACCCCAGGGGTCATAGAGCCGCAGGCCTGGGCAATGGGGAAAAGCTATAATTGATGTGGAGAGTGAGGGAAGCCTGCAGGGGCTGGGAGCAGAGGGTGGGAAGGACTGAAGAGAAACCTAAAGCCCCAGAGATAGGTGGGAGTTGGAATGCTGATGAGGGCTCTGGTCTGTGTCCACAGGTCTATGTCTTGAGAGAGCGAGAGCGTGGCTGCAATGACGGTAGATCAGACCTATAACTGTCCAAACCACAGGCAAATCTTATTAGTCCAACTGTCTACCTATGAGGAGTGAAGAGCAAACTTCTGTATAATTTAAGAATAATATTCAGTCCAGTGTATGCAGCAACTTTGGTTAATTTATCTGCATGTGCAATAACAAAACTGACAATGGCATAATTGTAATTGGCACAGAGGCATTTTCAGACATATTCATCTCAAGTGCTGAACAATTTTGGCCATTTTATCAAGAATTTAAACTCGTTTAAAGGACTAAATAACCCAAAGGGTTTCCACTTGCTGCATTCTGCTGTAATCATCTGACATGCAGCTGTAGTCTCTTAAGTCCTCTTTCCTAAACTTTGAATTGTGAGCCAAACAAGTATTACTGTTATGATAAGGCTGATTTGTCCATATACAGCCATCCAGCTAAACCATTCTCCCTTTTTGAGGTACTTGTCAAATAATTGAAGTCTTTGGTAGTTTTTGGCAGAAAGTCACAGTTGCTCTTTCTTCAGCTGAAGGTCAGAGGGCAAACTGAACTGCTGGGGCCTGGAAAGGTGGGGTGGATTAGAGGCAATGGCTGACAGATGTTTACAGAGACCTGACTACATTTCTGTGACCACAAGAAGGTAGCATGATTTTGTGTTCATGTATGTGCTCTACCTCACAACCAACACTAATCAGCCCTATTTACCATCTTAACATGGCATAAGTGTCTCCCACCACTCAAGCATCAGGCTTTTGCGAGCACACCGTACACTCTCCATCCCACAAATCTGTACCCTCCCCAGTATGGACCAGGTCTCTGACTGCCTCCCTTTCACAGGATTCCTCAGTGCTCCGAACTCTCGCAGGCTGTTCTCGAGTTACTGGCACAGCAATGCAGATCGTGTCAAAGCTGTTATTTTAGAGAGCTGGGTGAGGAGAGGGAAACTGTGTATGATGTTTGTGAGGGAGGGGGGGGATTCAGAGTTTCCTGTCCACATCACAGCACTCTTGAGGATTCCAGCCCTGTCACAGTGTCAAACATAAACATGTCCTCCTGTTGCTATAAACACACACACTCAAAGAAAATAGTTTGGGAAATGCTGGTGGTAAAGGCGATCATAGCTGATTCACAGTGTATTTTGGAAGTAGCTGGTCATATTAATAAATCAGCAGTAGAATTATACGATATTATCGGCGTACTGCATTATCAGCAGTTATTGGCATTAAAATGTGATATCGGAAAATATTGGTATTGGTTTTTATTTTTATCTTTTTAAATGACAACGTTTACACAACATGCACTTATTTTATACCAAACTCTTCAGCAAAGTTTCCTATAACTCAAAATAACTAAATATAAGAACTTTCATTCAAAGTTTTTCAGATATGGTTGTTTGTTTGGCACAACTTGAAATAAATCCTGTGGCTGTGACATCGTTAAACAATATTGTCACTTTCAAGAGAAGTAGATTGGAAATAGATCCGTCTGAATGTTTTGGGATTATTTCAAAGTGTCTACAGACATCAAATTTGCTGCAAAGCGGAATAAGCACTGAGACAATGTCCATTTCCAATCTCTGTATTTTAACATGGAAAAATAGCTAAATTTAAAAAGCAAACAATGCTTCCCTGGAAATTATATCCCACTCATGCCAGATTGGCCTAACATCGCATTCAAATATGATTTAATTTTTTCTCCCAGTGATAGTAAAACAGCACTTCACTGGTTATGTTATAAAATGAAATGTAGTGGAAAGAATACATTTCACATCCACAGAGAGGAGTAAAACATATGATGAGAACATAGCAACCTGATAATGACTGAAATGCTCAAGAAAGCTGTTGCTCAAGTTCTTACAAGAGTCTCTGTCCTCATCTTGCCTTAAAAACACTTTGAAAGGGAAACAGGCCAAATAAATAGAGACAAAATATCAAATGGATTCATCCATGGTTGTTACACGATAGGCTGCAAAAGCACACCCTTCCTCTCGTGTTTAAAGTAACTGATCCCCATAACTAATATCCATAATGGAGCATGTCCTCTGTCTCTTTGGCCTTCGTGAGCAAATCCATTGTAGAAGAGAGGGTTAGGGCCTGTTTATAGTCAGGACGTGGTGCTGGTTTCATGAAACTGTGACTGGGAGAACTTAATGCTGATGAGGACTTTATCCAGTCTGCTGTGTTTACAATGGTAGAAAAGAGACAATGGCATCCTTACATTGCAGACCTCCCCACTCAGAGTTCTCCTTCCTTTTTGTAAATCTTACCCAACAATTTCTTGTCCATCTGCAATGATATTCCCACATTTCTGCACAAGGACAGCCAGCACACAAATCTCCTTTAGCTAGGTTTAACCTTATTAGATGCACTACAGCTTTTATATAAACTTTATAAGGGCTTTTCTATTCCTTGCTGTCATTACTGCAAATACTTTTTGCATGAATGCAAGAAACATTTCCAGTCTGGAGCCTGTGCAAATATTTGCACAATGACATGTTTTTTTTTATTTGACCTGTTTTCAATCAAACATTCAAACTGATTTTTTTTTATAATCAATGAAAGTAGAATTAAAGTGCAGGTACACTGCCAATTTGAGAGTATTAAAATCAAAATTGGATGAGGAACTGAGACGTTAGAGTTCCTCAGTATGAAGAACCCTTTTCTTCACATGCTTGTAAATTCCAACATAAATTGATAATTGACAGATAATGGTTACCTGTAGTCATTTATTATTGCTTTTTAAAATCAACAGGTAAATACTGTGTCTGGAATTATGTAACAGTGGGACATTGAATGCAGTCCCAACACCCACAGCATGCTGAGCTTTCAAAGCAAGCATTGTTTTTAGACTGTGATAGCAAAACAATTTCAGTCCACAAATGGCATTTGGAAAGAATGAATAAAAAACAACAAGAAAATGCAAAAAAAGAAACAATCAACAACAAAAAAAACCTTACTCAAATGCCATGAAAGATAGTAGTATGAGATGACCACAGTACCTGTATATTTGAAAACCAAATGACAAGAAAGATTGTGTCAGATTTGTCAGAACATTTTTTGATAATCAAAATTGACCTGTGCCTAAATGTTGATTGACAGAAGAAAAAACGTGAAAACTAAGAACCAATCCTGGTGCTGAGCATCAAACATCATCTGTAGAAATACCTTGAGGCAGCATGATGATGTGGATATGCATGGATGCCAGAGGCACTGTGCCACTATTTTCCCTTTATTGATGTTTAAACAGAAGTTAGGAGCAGCCAGATGAATTCTAAAGTGAATATGGAAATACTGTCTGCTACACTCAGCCACGAATCCACAGAGGAGTTGCATTTGGCTGAACGGAGTCTCAGTTTAGAGAGGCAATGACCCAAAATATACAACAAAAGCAATCCAGGACGAAAATTAGCTGTATTTCACATTTCACTCGCTAAAGATAAAACTAAATAAGAAAAATATTCAAATAAGCAAAAGCTAAAGGCAGACACAAACAAGTAACAACCTCTTCCTTAGTTTTTGTGTCTTTGGCTCTAGTAGTAAAACCCATATAGATATATTTATCTTTTTACATTTGAACCTGCAAATAATCACTGCTTTCCATTTAAAAAAGTAATAATTAAATGTGAACTGTTTTGGCAAAGAGCTAAATAATAATAAAAAGTGTTTTTCATTATATTAATTCATCTGTTTGCGCAGAACAGCATTCATTTAAACAGCTCACTAATGCATTAATAACATTTACAGTATCTGAACTGGACTACATGGAGTGTATATCAGGCCCTCTTTGTTTGTGAATGGTAATGGAAGAGCTCTTAAAGGGAGATGGAGAGGGAATAAATGGAGGATTTTCAGCTTGTTAAACGGGGCATTAAAGGGCTTGTGACTGGGAGTTGTAAGCTATAAAACCAAACACTTCGGCTGTATTCATGTTTTAGTGCATTGGCTCATGGGTTGACAGCTTTGCTGTTAGGGCGTTGTGTAGACCATGCCTTGGGGCATGCTTTACGCTGCTCATTTGGCACAGGGGCATTTTCAAAGCTCACAAGTGGCAGATTCAGGGGAAAAAAAAGTAGGCATTATATAGATACTATGGCTCCTCTGCACCAATAAGAGTTAAAAAAAGGAAAGAAAAAAATGTACATGAGGTATGTTAAACATATATTTTCTTCTTACTGTTTCTGCCATGGAGACTTTGTGTCTCAGCTCGCCGTGTGTTTTTTATTCATCTATAAGTTGGCACAGGTTTAAAGCAGATGTAATGCAAATTGGGTTAGGCTTAGATACGATTTGCTGTTGAAGTTTCTTAGAAGCAAAGAGACATGTGTTTAAAATCTGCACATCAGAGTTCTGTATGTATGCAGAGACATACAAGTTTAGCTTTCATGCATGAACACACAGATTTATTATTGTTCTCTAAGCCTGGATGTAATTTTTGCACAGCTTAAATGATCTGGGCAGGCATAATGATGTCCGCATGCTGACATTTTTTCTTATGTTTGGTGAAATATTCCTATTGCTGTTTTCTATATGCATAGCATCAAGCTATCTGGAATAACAACATCTATTTTATGTGCAAAATCAAGACAAAAAATTGATTAGAAAAAATAAAGATAGGAAAAAGAGATGAAAGAACAGAGAATGCTTAACAAAATGCACATGCTGCTCTCCCCCTCTATGGTGGAAAAATTTCACTTTGCAGTTTTCACCAGAAATTACTACTTTTTTCATATGTTTTCATACCCCAGAGATCAGTGGAGTAAAAGAATGTATGTTTAGAGTCATCACCTTGATTAATTTAGATTAAAAAAAGTATTGAATCCCAGTGGGACATATTTCCCAAATTCAATAGGCCCATGTTTAAAGTGTGATTGTACGATTTTTGGCAGTACATGAATATGTTGTTGATCTAATTTGATTTCAGTTCCTGTTTTAACGTTTATGCAATAATTACAGACTTTTGGCTGCATCCCACTAATATCTTAGTAAATCTAAAATCCTTCTGAAACACTTTTGGGATAATGGGAAATAAAACATTGCCACAAAAAGTTATTATTGTTATTTTTTTATTAATTTATTCATGTATTTTTACATAAGATCCATTCATAAATTCAATCAATTACACATTATCTTTGTCACTGGGAGCTGAAGCATTTCACAGCTATCACTGGGTGAGAAGTGCTGTATACACTGGCCAGGTCGCCAGTCCATCACAGTTATAGTAAGTTATGGTACATCAGAAAATATAAAATGACCAACAAGCATCTATAAAAAAAAAAAAAACTGGGCATGTGGTCTAAAAGTTGTTAAAGCTGTTACCCATCACATGCTGGTAAAATGCTGAAAACATTACAAACATAAAATCTCATCAAAAGAATTAAGACTGCACCCAATTAAAGAATATTTTTAAAAGATTTTTACCATACTGTTTTAGGGACAACTATACTCCCATAGTGAAAAAAGAAGCTAAATGTATATGAAAGGAAACACAATGCCTTCCAGGCTTCACTCAGTTCCCATTAATAGATGCATATCAATGACAAATAGTCCTTTGGTGGGCAGCAGCACAGTGATATTTAAGTTATGTGTAACTGTAAGCAACCATTTGGACTAGCACTTGGATTAGCACTCCAAGAATCTGTGGATTGTCATGGTGTATGAGCGGCCTCCTGGTTGCTTTTACCAGTGGACAAAACTGTCAGCAGGGAACACATTGCAGATAGAGGTGAGGTCATTCAGCAGAATAGGCTCTTCTCTACAAAGAATGTCTGCATGCCTGTGTTTGACCAGTGTCAACAAAGATCTGTAGTGATACACAAAGATGATAGTAGTATCTCCAGGGTAAATAGGAAAAACTGGGATCACAAATAAAGACAAGCCATTCAGCCAAATATAAAAGCCCTCATTTAAATAAAGATATTTCTTTAGGTGAATTATCTTAAAATGAATATAATCTAAAATAAAAAAAGACAACGTAACTTGAGTCAATCTCAATAATGTCAGTGAATCCTATTTTTTAATCTATGTTCCTTCATATCACTGTGCCTCCTTTTATTTTCTCCCACAACCTCTGAAAATGTCACCATTTGACCCCAATATAGAAAAACAGGCACAAAGCAGAGAGTAATCTGACCACAGAGGGTACAAGTGCAGGAAAAAAAGGGATTTCCTCTAGAAGATGATACAGTCATCTGTCATAATAGCTGTCACAGAGATATGGTTCAAGAGTTCCTCTTCCCCATTTGCTGTGCCTGTGCATGGAGCATGTAAGCCTTTCTTTGTGTACACAAGTCTGATATCATGGTTGTATTAGGAAATAACTTAACTTTCATAAAGCATAAAAATATTATATATATGTTTTAAAGTTTCAAATGAATGATGTCTTATAATAATATAATATAATACTATAATAAGTATAAAGCGATATTAAACAGATTTGTCTTGATGAGTTTATACACAAGTTATTGTGCTTAAGCTTTAACCTCATTCAGGATTTTCTAGTGGAAAGAACATTTTATGTTCCCCCCCAGTCAGGTCCAGATATCTTGCAGCAGTAGCCCAATGTTTTACTTTTTATGTGGCATTCTGATAGTGGTTACTGTGAGGGAACATCCTACATATACTGTAATTTAGCTTTCATCTCTTAAGTAATATTCAAAAACAGTTATTGATGCAAAAATTCAAATTAGATATCATAAAAAAAGTATTTTTTTCCTTTTTAAAATTTTTTTACATATGTGGTATAAACCTGTGAGTAGTTGGCATCGTACCTGTGTGAGAGTGCTCTGAGTTTGAACAAACTGCAAAACAGAATATGAGCAAGTAAAAAAAACGCTGTCCTCCTCCCATCTAAAACAACTAAAACAAAAAAAGAGAAAAAAACAGAATCTTGGACTATAAGTGTATTTTTTTAACCATGCATTAGTATTTCTGATATTTGTTACTTTTATAGATATTGTCACCACATTTTTGTTATACTATAATCTTTGTTGTAGCTTTTCTATTAAAATTATTCCCTGTTTATCTGAACGGAGCACTTACTTTTCCACAAATAAATCCACGGGTAAATGGAGGACATCACTGCGCCTGAATTAATAGCATCGTGTTTTTACAGAGCAATTAAAAATGTCTATCCTATAGAATTTATACAAAGGATTATTGGGATCATTGGTTTGATTAGTTAGATCTAAAGTCCAGTTTTTTAGTCTATACAGGCAGACTACTGGCATGTTTATCTGTGTATACAAAAAAGCGCTTTGTGCAGTGAATAAGACTGGAAAGGGCTATTGATTAAGTAAATCTCTCAACTGAATTCCAAAAATACCTAAATAATATCTTTTAATTAATATCAAAATGCTTTTTGATATTTTATTATGTGATATTTTGTGAAAATTAAGAGTTGCTCTGTTGAGTTTGCAGTTAGCTATGATAGAATCCTTCAGTCCAACAAACTTATACTGAAACGATTATGAATAACAAACAAATGCTTCACAATGTACACAACCCAGAGCATGAAGAAAAACAAAATAACAATAATTATAATAAAAACATAATAATTCTGCTTTCATTTTTAATTTTGATTTCTGCAACCTAAAAGTAAAAAGCTAGACCTAATGTTTGACTCGATCATATGCGTGCTCCAAAAACAAAATAAAAAGAAAGACCTCTGCATTGTGCTGTATAAACCAATAGAGATGGACACAGTAAATCATACTCACAAGAGCCAGAAGTGTTTTTCAACTGACAGTCACTTCATCATCATTCACAGGGCGGGCCTTTGTCTCTTTTGTTTTAGTGACCATGTTAAATTAGCTTTAAACAGATGGGTTCTGTCTTGTTGCCAAGCTGTTTCTGTGCGAGCTATGTGTGCGCCAAGGTAAACCAGACAGAGTTTATTCATGTACTTATCTTCATCTGTGTTGTTTACGTGTGTGCGTAATTACAGCCAAGATGTATGTGCAACACTGCCTTTCCTTGTTGTCTGCCTGTCTGTCTATGATGTGTGTAGATAAATATGAGTGTGTGTTTGTTCTGATGAAGTATGGATGTTTCCTTGCAAAATAACGAGGACCTCTGAGGAGCAAAGTAAAGGGATGGACAGTCTGTGGATTAGCAAAGACCATGATGTACAGTACACAGGGACATTCTGTGTGTGTCTTGGCACCTCTATGTTTTTAGACAGAAGAAAGTGTTGCTGTTTCCATAGTCTGAATTTCCACATTTAACTTGTTTATATGTTCTTTGTCAAACTCTCAGTTTGCATATGCAAGCATCAAACCTGTTCTTGGATGATGTCACATGCAGCTGCTGCGTGGCTGACAGGCAGTTTCCGCACCACAACATGGGGCCCTATGGTCAGCCTGTCAGGCAGATTGGCAGGTGAATGACACCAATGAGAGCCAGCCGTCCCTCCCCCTAGGAGCTAGGCACTGAGTGACAGCCAGTAAACAGCCAGAAAGAGCGTCTCTGAACCTGAAAGTAATCTATTTAACTCAATCTCTTTGGATTTTTCTGAACAGTGCTTCACTCTTTCTCTTTCCCCTTGGCCTCCCCTTCCTCCGCTTGTCTTTGGCTCCTTCTCATCTCCTCTCCCTCTTTTCAAGCCACCCTTTTTCTTTCTGTCTCTGTGGGTATTTTTCGTTTCTACTAAAGGCCTCTGTGTTTTTTAACTGTCTCCTTTTCTCCCCCTCTTTTCCTCCCTTTCACTCTATCTGTCAGTGCTCTGTGCTGGCTTCTATCATTGTGTCACTGACTCTTAAGGAGCAGCTTGACTGCCTCTCAGTTGTGCCTCTCAGTCAAAATCTTGAAAAAAAGTGTTTTAAACTGAGTATAAATAGGCAGGTTGTGAGAGAAAGACTCGAGAAGGACAGGTGATATTCTCTTTTATTGTCAGTGTTTAGTTTAGGCATGAATCGTTCATTTTCCATCTCTTTAATATATAGTGGACTCACCCAAATTGAGTGGTTTCTTTACAAAAACCACGACAATTTGCTGCTCATCACATGTTGAAAACATTACATGAGTAGAATACTTAGATGCTCATTTGGCTTTAAGATATCCTTCTCTGTGAATATCTCCACCCCTACCCTCTGGATCTCCACTCTGGGCTCCATGCCTCTTCTCCTTTAGCAGATCTACAGAGAGCCCACCCAAGTGCCTTTCAGCCTGGCATTCTGCCCTAGGCCCACACTCCCATCTGACCCATGAGCCCAGAACCCATTGCCCTGGTCCCCTTTGCACCCGCTGACCCATCACCTTTTGACCCACTGTCCCACGCTCCCTCCTGCTTTGTCATTTGCTAACTCAGCAAAGCCCCACTGCCCTTCCTGGCATTCAGCCTTGCAAGTGTACCATAAATGTTTTGAAGATATGTTATGAACATGTGCATGGTTAATAGTTGTATGTTGAACTGATATTTTGGGAATATGTCATCTGGTAGTGGTGACATGTCCAGCTGTATGTCACAAGGCTTTTGTAAATCTGCTTCCTGTCCATCCCTATGCTGCCCACTCTTCTTCAGTCCTTCCTCCCCATCCTTTATTGCAACATGGTTCTGTCTCATTTGTCCATCACACCCATTCAATCTGTCTTTCTGCGTGGCATCTCATCTGTTTAGTAAGTCTATCTATTAAGTGTTCATCTGAGTGTTGATGTTGTCTCCAAGTAAATCTCTCAATGTCTGTTTCGGTCTTCGTCTCTGTTGTTTTTCTCTGTGTGTCTTCGTTTTGCCTTGTGAGAAACTCTTAAGGGTCTTTGTTGTGAGTTCAAGTCACCTCTATGGTGACCAACACTGACTGACAGCTCTTAAAGAAGTCGCTTCGTTGCAGGGACCAGGAGAAGCAAGAAGGAATGCATGTGTGTGTGGGTGTGAGGAGAAAACGGACAGGGCCCATGAGTTTGAGAGCACGTTTTACATCTGCATGTACAAATCTACATGTGTGGCTGGTTTCTGCTCACAAGTGTTCATCCTCTTGTGGGTTCATTTTTCTTGTCTCGTGTGATGTTTATCTCAGTGACTTATACAAATAAACCAGGGAAGAGTCAATCTAAGCTTTGCAATCAGTGCTGAGCCGTCTACAGTTCTGCAACTCCTGTTTGTTTATCCTGCATGTTTCCTTTGAACCCCCCCACCCACCCCAAACACACTCAGATATTCAGTATGGGAACTTATATAATGAAAAATAAAGAAGGAACCATTGGGAATGGTTGAATGGAGCCATGCAGCTTTTGCAGCTAAAGGTTTTTTCAGTCCTGCCCACCTTCATTCCAAAGAGAAAACCTTGCAGGCACTATCTGATGGAGTCAAACAGAGGGAAGCTTTTATGTGAGCATTTTGTTGCAATTATTTCAGTCCTCAAAATACTCAAAACGGCAAAAGTCTATGCTCCCCACTTCATGCACTTTATCTTGGCTGGGCTTTTTCAGCAAAGGGTCTCATTATTCTCTGTCAGCCATTAGAGGCGAATATCTGATTTTAATCAAAACGATAACATCAACTGCTCTGTGTAATGGAAAACAGAAAATGAAAGGCTATGCTAAAACTACCTTAGATAACTAGAGGGACAAGACATGGTCAAGGATTGACCTTTTGACTGACAGGAGTCCTGCAGTTTGACAGACAAACATCATCGACCTGTGGAGCTAAAAGAATGTAAGCTTGAGCATTAATTTTCCACATTTCTGTGCGTCTTGGCAATTTCCCGAAGATGGAAATATGTGTCTATAAACTCTGTATTAACCCAAGTTAAACATCACACACTTGCAGTCCGAAACTCAAAGCTATACAATAACAGAACCCACAGACATTCCAATGCACCCAGAGAGAGGGCTTAAATTATTGCAAAAACACTTCACCATACAAGGAAACCCCAGAAAATACCAATGCATGGCACTGGTATTTTTAAGAACATTACTTTAGAAATTATCTGGAATCAGGGATAAATGTAGCTTTTTGCCTTCGCTTAGTTAAAGCTTGCAAACCACATTACCAAAATACCCAAGTGCAGAAAGAGAAGATTGTTCTGTGGTAAGAGGCTGACAATCAAAGTGGTCATGTGTCTTAGAAAAGCAGCAGGGAAAACTGTCTTGAGCTCACGGTGGTTACAACTCACAACGGATTGGTGGTCATTCATTGCGCAGCAGGAACCTCCAGAATTTAGAAGTAATAGAAGAGAGGGTGCAGATGGCTGAAAAAGGTCTGTTATTTACTCTAAGACTTGTTATCATGACATCCTTTTGAAGTCGGCAGTCATCCTCTAAAAGATCCAGCATCATGATTTAGACAGAGATGGAGTGAGTAGCCAGTGACAGTTTTTTTTAAATGACACCCTACTGCCCTATCTTGCCCCATCTTGCTGAGCTATCAATCTCTGAGGCATTCTAATTATCCATAATTGGTCATAATTTGATTCAATTGGCTTTGATTGGCTGTAATTGAGCCGATGAACTAATCTGATTGAAGATCAGAGGACTGGAAGTCTTGTGTTGTTTGAGAGTGAGTATTCCCCTGCCACTCTGCTGACCCAAGATGTTCACTTCAAACATATTTGTTTGCAACACAGCTGATTGCTACCGGTCATTGCCATGTAATTTGGGAATCAAACTATGAAACATACTTGTGTTGTAAAAATTCCCTCCCAAAGCAGGACGTTTCAAGATCTTCAAATCTTTACCTCACTGTAGATAAACTCCTGATTTCTGTGTATGCATCAGATCTGCACAGCGAGAACAGCCACACATGCACACATGAGTTGGCCTCAAAGAGAAACTGAGAGGGTGTGAGATGGCAGGAGAGATGATAAGTAAACAGTAATGTAATACAGCACTAATTTGAATCACATTTTCTTGCCCAGAGCTGCTGAATTCCTAATTGTGCGTGAAGCTGTCCAGAAGTCAAGCTAAATTATAATATACTGGACAGAAAGGGAAAAGTGACTCTGCAGCATTTTGATTTGTTCTGACGAGGGACTTTGAGAGGAGGAGAGCAGAGGGAGGAGATGTGTTTGTGTTGGAGAGAAAAAATCCCTTCTGCTCTCCCCTTTGCTTTTGCTCTCACTGTCTTTTGTTCCCGGTCTTGCTCTGCCTGGTGGCTTGACAGGCAGATGGAAGCGATTATACCGTAATAATAAACCATGGGAGGAAACTATGGGAGAGAAGGCGAGATGATAGAGAAGGAGAAGGAGGAGAAACGCAGAGACTGCCGTGCACTCACGGGCCAGCACATGTGTCGATCGGGCACGCGGATCAGCGCCTCTGCTCATTTCCATCACCTTGACAGCTCAGACCTACATCAAACTACCAGGAAAGAAATCAAGAATATGTGTTCTACACCCACATTATGCAATTTCTTTCACCCCAGATGTGGGATATTTCTTTGATTAGACTTGATTCAGCTCACAGATGGTTTGTACTTTGAGGTTTAATCTTGAAAGATGACATGTGTTCTTGTGTGCTCTCTTTAAAACAACAAAAATACTCTCATCCCTTCACTGCCACTTCTCAAAACTATATGTTTTTTTTAAAAACTGAAGTTGGGGGACAGACAGTAGCCTTGTGTTCTGTCTGTTCTCAGTCACAGTATGTTTAACATCTGCCCTGCAGGCTTGTACCTCTTACAACCTTTCACCACCCATTGCATCTCTATGACTTTATGCCACATACAAAACAGCAAATATCAGTGCCAGCTCAAGAGACATACGATCTCAGTGTGGCATCTCTATCACACAAAGACCAATGCTCATTTAATACAACATGACAGCCATCACAGAGAGCCCTGTGCGCTGGTTAAATGTCAAAGTGGTGCTGCAGCAGATCTGAAAATAACATGAAGCACCTGCACAAAAAAGAGGTTAAAAATGCTGGCATCAAAAGGCAAAAAAGTCTTTGTTGAAAAAAGGGAGAAGTGGTTGGAGCTGAGGGAAAGAAGGTTGAGTGGGTTAATGTGAAGAGTGTGCTTATGCATGAATGTCAGCATGTGTGTGAAAGCATCACAGGCAGCTGGTGTGCGGATGAGGGAGAGAGCCATCATCCAGAGGCAACCCCCCGCTCCTGTAGCCTTCCCCCTTGCCTGTAACCTTTCACCCCTCACCCTAACAGCAGCATAATAGGTCTGTTGAGGAACCAAGGTAGACAAGGTTACTTTCTGCTCGCATCAGCATCCTCCCTGTCCTCCAAATTGCCTTTGGAAGTAATGTGCCATGAGTGAGTGGTTGGTATACTCCACTTTGTTTTCCTATGCAGCATTTCCATAGCCAACAGACAACTGGGATGTTTACATGAAATGTAAAATTCTGTAATTAAAAGCCTCTGGGTTTAGTCAGTTACCCAAGTGTTTTTTTAGACGTAGGATTCCTGCTAACAATACCAGTGGAAAAGTCTGAGTGAGCAAACTTGGTTTCCCTTTATATCTGAGATGCCAAGGTCCAGTCCTCCAGATCTATCATCCTACACCTTTTAGACGCAAATCTTCTCCAACAGTCCTGAATCAAATGAACAGCTTGTTACCAGGCCTCTGCAGAGCAGAATGACGTGCAGATGAGGGAATTCAGGCATTTGATCTGGGTGTGTTGGAGAAGGGATGCATTAGTTACAGGATAGTAGATGTCAAGGACTGGACTCGGGCACCCCTGCTTCATATGATGTACTCATAAGGAATCAAAGGAAAAGGTCATGAACACTACACACACAGATAGAAAACACATACAGTTGACATATTGGCTGTTTGAAGACAATATGTGAAGACTGCATTACTGATTAAGATACAGAGACTGAGAAGCAAATAAGTAAGTAAGTAAGTAAACTTTATTTATAAAGCACTTTTAACAGATAGAAATCACAAAGTGCTGCAATATCAAAAAACATTAAAAAAAAACAACATAGATGAGACAATAACAAAAACTCAATAAAACATAAAACCAGGTCAACTAAAAGCTTGTCTGAATAAAAGTGTCTTCAGCTGTTTTTTAAACGAATCAACAGATTTGGCCTTTCGGAGAGACAAGGGCATTGCACAGTCTGGGAGCTACAGTTTGAAAGGACAGGTCCCCTCGAGTTTTAAAGCGGGTCTTTGGGACCATAAGGAGGTTCTGGCCCGAGGACCGGAGAGTGTGGCCAGAAGAGTGAGGAGATAGGATGTCCCATTCAGGGCTCTAAATTTTTTTAAAAAAATATTTGCATAAACTTTATCAAAGGCTTATCACTCACACCAATTCGTTATGAAATGAGCAGGAAGGATAAACCAGTTTGATATGTTTTTTATACATTACAGGGATGATTTAAATAACACTGGGAGTTCAGCAAAGTTTCAGGATTAATCATCAGATTTCAGATCACTTTACTGATTTACTGCTTGTTGACACTGTAGTTATAAGCATGAGCGTAAAAGTAATTATTTTGTCCAGTAGCCTAAACCTTACCAACTTCTAAATAACCGATCTAATAAAAGTTGCCGATGCTAGTCAGTATATGCTTCCATTTGCTGGTGAAACAAAATGAAACCTGATGCAAAAATAAAATTAAGACATGTGAATCAGTTTGGTTTTCCAAATGATTCTGTATTGTGTTTCCAGAGAGTGGTGGTGGTGACATTTATTTAGCAGAAGAATGAGATAAAAAGAGAAGTTAAAACCAGAGCTTTTAAACACGCCGTGTACAAGCATTTTATTTGGCTGTGCTGGAACTTTATAGAAAGCCATAGACTATTTTTCTCTAACTCTAACACCAAGGAGGACAAGAAGTTTAACTCAGTTGCAGGACTTTTGGGAGTCGAAGGTGAGTGACTGAACCTTTGGCATAGAAATCATTACAATAATATGATTTTTTTGGACTCGTGTGATTTGCACAAAATAGTCCAATCCACTTCTTGAAATGTTTCCAGCGTGAAATGAAATCATTTGAGGAACAAAACCACATTGCTGCACGGACATGGTGCATGATATATTTGAAAGGATTGTATCATTGAAAAAAGGATGGTAGACAGTAGAATTTGCTGGCATATGAATGGAAAAGCTTTTTGAAGAACCCGTGACAATCATAAAGGCTGACAGTACTGCTTTGACTATATGTTCAGGGAGTTATAACAGTCATCACAGTAAAACAACCATGATTTCACTCAATAGTCCTGTCATGTTTCAACAGACTGTTTATTAACATTTCTCAGCCAGCCAGCAACCGCACGCCACACTCTCAGTTACGGCGCCCAGAAAACCCTCTCTCACATCTAAACTGTCACCCCCAATCTCTGTCTTTCCCTTGTTTTCATGCTACAGCTCTTATTTTCCCTACTGCTGTCCCAGTGGTGGTTTCCTAAGTATGACATCATCACTCAGCGGCTGATTGAGGGCTCAGTGACCCATGATGCACTTCAGCATCGTGGTTTCACCCAAGTTTGACTTGTTAAAAAAAAAAAAAACAAGGAACATTTGAAAAAAATGTACCCATAGATGGTAACTTGTGTGTATTTCTGTCACGTCTGTCAACAAACCACCCACCGGTGAGTTCAAAACAAGCGTACTGAAGACCAAATGTCCTGTTCAAGGCAGGATTCTATAGTAACTGGATTCAAGAAAGACTGAGGATGTTGGGTTTCCCTTTCCTCAGTTAAATTGCTTTTAACTGGCAAAAAGTCACATTGAAGCCAGTCTCGCAGCATCAGACAAGGAACTTCCTGGAACAGGGTTTCCTTCCTGCCATGGATGGGCCTCAAGCCTGATTAAAGAATGATAGGATATCTGACACCTGAAAGAAACAGCAGCTAATCAGATAGAAACTGTGCACACAAACACACATAGGCAAGTTCACACAGAGAAAAAGTTATCATGTCCACACACGCTGGCAGAACTGGAAAAGAAACATGTCATCAACAGAAACATACATCAAGCATACAGCCTTTAATCAAGATGGGTACTTCTTTTGCCAAATGTTTATCAAATAATGGTGCAGGCATGCGTGTATGTGTGATTGAATGTTCAGCTGAACTTAATCTTCCAATGCCTGCTGCTCCGGATACCACAGAAACATAGCACTGCTTCTATTTTCTGCCTTCTAAGGATTTCCCAATCTCTCCCATCGCTTGATTAGCAGCTCACTCGATCGCGTGATTCTTACATGACTGTCAGAGTTTCCCTTTGTCTACAAAAGAAAAGGAGACACACACATGTTGTAATGAGCCACAGCCCAGACTATACCCTCTTATTTTTCTATGCTGCATGAGTAAATTGTGAATTTAAGGAACATGTCAAAATGAATGCATGATGAGTTTATATTTACACTTCCTGATGTCCATGAACTGGAACATGTGCCAACACGTGGCCATTGTCACAACTTATGTTACGGCTGCATGTAAACTTCTGTAAAACTGTTTGTCTAATTAGACGTCAGCACTTGCGTCTCAGCAGGATTCCATTGGAGCTTAGCAATGGAAAAACTTAGCTTTAGATCATGCCTGGGCTAAGATCTCCAGCTTATCCACATTTCTCCATTCTGTTGCTTTTTAAGATTTTGTCTACTTTAATTGTGGTTCACACTTTTCCCTTTAAACTTTCATTCCACCATTTGGTACCATTTCCTCACACAGCTCTGCTCATAGCTCACAACGCACAGCTGGGATAACACACACTTAGTTACACATTCATTTACTCTAAAGTCAGAAGAAATTGCCAGAAGCAAGTATTCCACAAGTCTATTTCTCATGTTTTTTGCTCGGGAGACAGGGTGGCCTGAGGGTTGAAGTGGTACGGGGTAATGTTGTCCCACTGTGACTTAAGGCTTGTTGAGGGGTTGATCGCTGGCAGATGCTGTTTGTGTTCTGGCAGGAGTTCACAGTGGGGTAAGCCAGGGGCAACAGGAGCCATGCGGATCTGCATGTAGAACCGAATCCAGAATGAGTGAGGAACATGGACCGGGGGGTTTTCAGACCCTGGTTCTTTGTCCTGTCTGGATCTAAGGCCTGGACATTGTCAGCCATAAGATATATACACGTGCACAAACACAGAAAGTGAGTTTGATTGAGTCCTTGCTTGATCACTCCTGGACCTCTTTGAGCCATTTCCCCAGACACAAATCTAACATGTCATAAGGCGAGAGGATTAATTGTTAATCTTAACAGCCATCATTATCAGGGATAATTCTAAATTCTTTCATTCTCACCTTGCCAGCACATGTGGTCTGTCTATTTGACTGCTGAGGAGAACCAGAACACTTTCTTCTTTCCTTGACTTCACCCTTTTTCTTACACTCTCATTTCCCCCCCTTTCTTTTGGCCTTTCTTTAGGACTCTGTCTCCCTCCTCTTGCTTCCTGGAGCTAATTTTCAGAGTGATTTCATGGCCGCAGAATGTCCTAATTACGGTGAGCTGTTCTCCTTCCCTGCAGGGCTACTTTTTAGGCCTGGTTATTCTGCATGAGTGTTTCTGTGAGTTTGTGTGTCAGCTAAAAGGAGGGAAACTAGGTTTTGGGGTGGGTCACAGAGTTTTAAAGCAGGGGTACCTGTCATTTTGATGGACGTCTGAGGGACCTAGCTGCCCTTGCGCCCCTGACCTCCTTCTCCAGGCCTCTGCCACGCCAACATCTCACTCTGTCAGACAGTTAAACCCAGGTGGGGGGACAAGATGTGTGTGAGTGTGTGTGTTTGTGCTGAAGAGACACAGAACAGGGGCTCCTTCATAGACAGAGCCCAAAAGGATGGAATAACATGCTTAAACGCTGCCCATAATCTCTCAGTCAGTGCAGGAAAGTAACACAGAGCTCTTTTTGCTTGTTTTTCACTGAATTTCAGAAATTTGATCTAATCAATGAGAAGTCTGACTATCATTTGCTGTGTGTAATTATGTTACTTAGAGGTAACTTTAAGTATTTACTTCACTTTTTCCAATCACTCATTTGGAAGGTAATGAGTTTTGTCTTACAGCTTATGCAATCCTGTATACGTGCATTTGCACGTGTTTGTTCATGTGTGTATTCTCCATGTTACACGCCATTATTTACAGACGCGCTTTCTAATTTCACACTTCACACGCTTTCTGTCATCAACTGGAAATAGAAAAATGAAAAAACAGGCGGCAGCAGCTGATGAGAGTGAAATTGAAAAATGAAAAGAAGTCGGGTTGCCGGGAAAGTGAGAGCGCTGTCAATGGTTTAGCCCCTTGGTCGCGTGATGGAAACCAATCACCGTGGAAACAGCACGAATCAGCAGACCGCATCGTAACCCCTCTGAAGGCACACATACACGATACGAAGCACGCGCACGCATCTGTGCACACGCACACTGTGTAACCTCAGTATTGCTTTTCTTGAGATCTGTACTGTTAAATGAACACGATGGGTTTCCCCAGCTGCCCAGAGGTTCCATTAAACACCCACAGTCAATCTGACACAGAGACACACACAAACATGAAACCAGCACACTGTATCCCTGTGTACCTTCATGTATCTCCACGTGTGCTATTCTTTGGCTGCTTTTTGTCTTTTTCGGCCTCAGATCTGTCTAAATTATTTTCCCATTCTCTTTTCTCCCTCTCTCCTTCCCTTCCTTCTTCTTACTCAACATTTGACTGTTAGATGGTTGTGGCAGGGTCTAGCAGGATAGCAGTTGAGGTCTTGTGGTGAAGAGAAGGGGGGAGTGGCTGTCCATGTCTTTTCCCTGACAGCAGCGGGGCTGCCTTTACACTGTCCAAACGGGTCGAGCCGTCACTCTTGATTAGCTCTCGTGCTGCACAGAGCCAGGCAGTAAGGGATCTCTGGAAGCCATTACTCAGCCAGTGAGTGAGTACCCTGTCCCCTCCTCTCACCCTTCCACCCTTCCACCATTCACTGTTTTCCCTTCAACTTAATCACTCACAGCTGAGGAGCTAGTGTAGGAGGAGGCAGAGGTAGGGATGGTGGAGTCAGGTCTTAATCAGCAACAAGTGCGATTGATTCCACTTTGTGTGCACAAGTCTTCATCCCTTGGTATGGGAACACACACACACTCTGGCACACAGTCACTCACAACAGGACCATTTGGCCCCCAATGGTGAGCTGCCATGTTCTGTGAGAGGAAAGTCTGCCTCACAGGAACAGGAAATGAAGAAGTAGACACATATACAGGCTGCCTTGTGTCACTGCGGGTGCCAGCCTAAACACACACTCATATTCACAATGTCCACCCTCAGCTGGAGCTTGTTAAAACTGAGACTGCTGGGCCAGCTTGTCTTTGTCAGAATTCTGATGTCACATTTGAGCTGATGGCTCGGACATTTTCATATGTGTGTGTGAGTGCATGAACTGGCAATATGGCTGAAGTACACTGAGCAATGGTGACACACGGGCCCCAGGCTGCCGTGTTTTCCCACTATACTTCACTTCCACAAGCAGCTACCCATCATGCCGGGTGGGTGGGCAATGGGTCAGAGAGGCAAACTTATTCTTTTGTGAGACATGCACTAATGAGCCACATAGACACAAGCAAATTCATGCTTAATATACATTGATACCAAAAAGGTTCAGAGAGAAACTGCATTTTATGTGAGAAATTCTCACTAGTGATACATTCCAGTGAAACAGTCTGGAGCTGCTTCATGGCCAAAGTATGTTCTCCCATCATTATAATACTACAGCTTTAAGGTTAACTTTGCACCAGATAATGCTTTGTTTTAAGGACTTAATTAGATCTAACATCAGCTTTATAGGCTGTTTGTATTTTAAGCAGCTACAGCAATTGACTGGGCAATTCCTTTATGTAAAGCGGCAATTCAGGCAAAGTCTTTGCCTGACACTGAAAACGTAAGTTTATATGAGGTGTAACTTCTTTTAAATGGACTGGACTTTTTCAATTCTGTTTATTTTTTTAACTTTGATTTTTTTTCCTGGCAAAATTTTTAATAACCAATTATCACTTACATAAACTGGCCAAATGATCCAGTAGAGAGAAACATTTTAAACAAAAACACATATGACAGAATAGACAGACTAAATACAGTAAAAATAAACAGATCCTCTAAAAAAACAAAAAAACAAGCAAATTAGTCAATCAACATAAAAATGGCTAGAGTAAAAAGAAAATGTAAGGTAGTAATATTATGAAGAGAAAAGAAACATCTGTATGTGTGCACTACTGTATGAGTGTATAAAGAGTCTGTTTATGTGTGTGTGTAACTGTGTGTGTGACTGTGTTCTAGGTGGATTGGTGATGAGGTGTAGTTTGAATTAGAAAGGTTTAGGAGATTTCTACTTCATCACATTTATGAGATCTGTAATATTTTTTGCAATTAGAGATTTAACAAAATCTCTATGATTTATTCATTATTAAAAAGTTATTTAGCTGTGTTGACTGAGCGGATACAAAAAATATCTTCCTTATTTTTAATGGAGTCCTGTATCTGGACTTTGTGGTGGCTTGTCCACATGTGTAAATGATATCTTATGCTTCCTGAACTACTTTTCCCCAATTTGAGCCTGATGAATTGTGATATTGGCACCTTGGAATATGTCCATGCTGTCAGGGATGGTAAATATCTATCAATGAGCTGACCTCATTATTAGTGCATATATTGCTACTGAACTTAGACCTGCAGCAACCTCAGATAAAAGCACCTCTCCTACAGACTGCAGACACTTGACATGATAGGAGCATGACTTCATCTGCCTCTCTTCATACCCTGATGCACTTTTCTAGAGTAGGGTAAATCTGGGTTTATCGGAACACATGATCTAATCCTCTGCTCCAGAGCCCAGTCTTAATGCTCCCTAGATAATTTAAGCTTTTTTTCTCCAGTTAGCCTCACTGATTAGCTAACTAATATCCTATTATAGCTACACAGTTGTTCAGTCTCAATCATTTAAGTTCCCTTCACATTGTGCATGTGAAAATGCTCTTACAGGAAAACAGGAAGTGAAGTTGAAACTGATCATGGCTCCCCATCATTCAGCATCAGCTTTTTACAACCTCAATTTTTCCTGGAAGATAATGGTCCCCTACTATTTTTTTATAATAAATTTGACAATTTTTAGCCCAATATTTGGGTTTCTGCAATCTCCTTACATGGTTTATCTGCTTGAGACATTCCAATGATTAGACCCTTCTGAAATGGACAAACCTCTTTTCTACAACCACATTTAATGTCTTTGTTTTTATTTTCGAAATGAGAAGCTAATTGCACACATTGGGTTTACAAAACTTGTTGTTAGCTGAAATAATAATAACTTATGAAATTGTTATCCAATAGAAGCTTTTTACTTATTTAGTTAAGTTAATTACAAGTGGTGACTTTTCTTTTTGCTGGGCAGTGCATGAATTAAGGAGAATGGTGATTGTTTAATTATAATCATTTCATTGTCAATGATAATATAATGGAATAACAATCACAAGCAACATTAATCTGCATCTAATACCTAGAGACAGTGCTGCTTATAGCTTTGACATTGTGGTATTATAAGTTTTGTGTGACCGAGCAGCGCTTGAAAGAAAACCTGAGGACAGAGTTTGTATGCTAACAAAGATCTCCTATGGATGGATCCTATGGAAATCCACCAGAGGATGTTACTGGTATGTGTTAACTATACCCTAACCACAACACTTTTAAATCATTAGCCTGATTTATTTCTCCTGAAGCTTTGTAAAGGTTTAGGGAGGCACAGATAAATGATAGCCTTCTGTTGATAGTGGCATGAGATCAGAAAAGACTGACACATGTTTCGTTCAGGGACACCCCAGACAAAGGGGGCATGTTGCTCAGATCCATCTAGTGATGGATCATATTTCCTGCTGTTTTCCAGCTCTTATCTTCGTTTCCTGCCCTTTTCTTTTTTATCTTTAAAGGGCTATGCCCAGGTGCAAAGAAAAGATGTGTTTAAATGTGTATGTGTGTGAGAGGGAGACATCCACATGGAGGCAAAGACGTGAATGAAAACATTCCTCACCCGTCTTCAAAGAAGCGACTTTGGCTGACAGTGTTTAAAATGTTACAGCAGATCTGCTTGTTGCTTTTCTGGGTGACATTTCAGCAGTCAACGAACTGTGAGCTGAAAACTTCAGAAAGGGACACAACAAAGAGGCCAAAAAAGACTGAAAAAGATGACTAAATAAAGAGACTACAAAGAAGTAGTCTCTTTATTTAGCTTTTGGCAATTATTGCAAAATATGGTTGCATCACCTAGTTTTACGTGTTGCACTTTATTACCTGTGCTGCCTACATCAGTTACCACTGGGTTTAAAATCTACATGTTTTGTCTCGTGTGAAATTATCTGTGAAAATGTCCAAAATCAACAATTGTTTAATACAAAATAATAAGAAGTTTGTTAAATTTACAATAAAATTGAACAAAAACAACCAAAATATTGTAGATTTCTTCTTAGATGAACAAAGTCATTTTTGGGTTTTTTTCATTTTATTTGTCTCATTTAGTGTGTGAACCAGTGCATGTTTAATTCTTTGAATATGTGCTTTCACTTTTTCATTAAAATTAAGACCTTTGTTATTATATTTTTAAAGAATTATTTCACATGAATTTTGAATTATGGAAGGATGGAAAATCCACTTAAAGGTTATATTTTGTTTTGTTGTCTTGCGCTAAACACCACTCGGGGCTAAATCACTAGCCAGAATCTTCTCCTCTGGCTCCTCAGTGGTGGAAAAACTGCCAAACCTGTCCGAACTACTGAGTCTGTATGTACTTTAAGGAGTAAGCTAAAGACTCAGCTGATCAAGGTGCATTTCTGCACTTAGTTTAACTATTCTATTTGACTTGTAAAGATTTATCCAGCTCTTTGTGACGATTCAGCACTGATGATATTGGTAACGGATGGAAACAGAAAAAGGCTGCTTCTAGCAGGACAACGTGTGTGTCAAACCAGACCTGCAGCAGTCTATCACTTATCCATGCTTTCCTTTAGTGTTAGATTTTTGCTTGTGTTGTTTTTATTCTCTTATGTGTGTCGCTTTGTAGAAAAGTGCCTGCTAAAGGACTGTAGAATAGAATAGAAACTGAAAATAATTTTTTTAAAAAAACCTCTTTCTGTCTCTCTCCAGGGGGTTTCTGGGCAGACAAGGTCCCTGACTGCCATGAGACTCACTGGCCAATTAGTGCAGAATTTGAGCGTTGTAACGACCCTGGGGGGAATAAGGGGAGTTTGATTACAACACCTAAACCTTCCTGTCACCCCCTACCAATGGCCCAAATGTCTCACTGACAGCCAAGTCACAGCTGGAGGACACTTGGGGAAAATGCCACAGCCCACATTGCCCTCTCTGTTCCAAGTCAGTCTTGAATGAACAGGCTCATGAAGTGAAAACAGGGGAAACTGTTTAAGCATTTTGATTCATGGCAGTACAACAATTTTGAACCTGAAATCATCTCTCAGACAAAGAGATTTTTTGAGGGAGCTTTAGGCAGAAAGTGGGACCGATAAATATACAAAGCATAAGTGCCTGGTTTTTCCTGCATGCCTGTTCGTGCTCAAGCCTTCATTTGGAATTCATGGCGTAAAAACCATAATAAACGCTGGGATTGAATCATTCAACAGGGCTGATTTGCTTGGCCAAACGCAGGCTTGGAGTTTATTTGTCTCTGTTGTAGTGAATCACAGGCGAGGAGAGGACTGCATTCAGTCAACCCTGTTAGAAACAAAGTTCAAACAAAGACAAAACTCTAATTATATGGACATCTTTGAAACAGCATAAAAAAGTTGAGTGGATTAGCATTTTATGTGTGTTGGCTATCATTTTCTCTTTTTTTTTACCAACATGACACACTTCATAATGTCTGGAAACTTCATATTTTGGGCTCATCACTAATGAAACTGTATAACATCTTAGAATAATAGCAATATGTATGGGTGCCCTATATTTAAAGTTTATTTTTCTCATCGCTCACATGGAGCACAAACATGGCCCTAAAAAATCTCCAAAAAAGATTTTGGGATCAGAGGAGAACGATCCATTCTGGAAAGGACTCGAGCCGGCCACCTCAGATGTCATCATGTTCCTCTGTAATCTCGATATGATACCGGCACCAAAGGATTCGGTTGATGCCAATATTATCCTCAATGTCAGCTCAGATCTGCCAACAGCTCGCTTCTAATGCTCGGTGACAGGCGCCCCACTGTGAGGACCCCACTCTTGCTTCTGAACGGGCAACCAGATGGACAGCTCAGCAGCAGGAGGGGAGCTGATATCAGTGTCAGCAATCAGATCTCACCCACAGAGAACTTGTTTGTGTGTGTGTGCGTGTGTGGGAAAGAGAGTGCACAGTGCCAAGTGATTGTTGGGAGCATATGTGCTGACGGCAGCCAGAGTGTGTTGAAATGAAGATTAATGAATAAGGGACCTGAATAAGTGTCTGTGGATGAAACTGAAGGGTCAGCGAACGCGTGTCAGACAGCGCACTAACTTGGGCTTGTGAATAGTGTGTGTGTGTATACGTATGTATGTGCCAGGTTATTTTGCATCTTTTGACTTTTCACCACCTCCTGTCCCACAGCTGTGAAGTGAAGAGAGACATAAAAGTGGCTTGCAATGCTTTACGTTAACGGGACGATTCAACAAGTCCAAAGAACTTCTCTTCTGTGCGAGTTAGTGAGATGAAAAAGGGAAGGTTTACTGAGATGTGAAATTAAATTCAAATAAATCACAAGTCATTGAAAGAAATACAACTGTAGTAAAAATACTTTATTCAGCACGAAGGCAAATATAAATGGTGTAGTAGGCTGCTTTAAAAAAAACAAAAGAAAGAAAGAAAATAAGATGAAAAAAGGTTGTGACTTGTTCTGGAGGGTGATGACATGTTTCTGTTTTGCATTGGAGTTGTGGAAGTCTCACTGAACATGCTTTGTTTCTTCACTGTGTTGTACAGAAGATGTGAGGAATCAGTTACTGTGTTCAGAAGTTTGTGCAACGGTCTGTTCTGGAGAATTAAGCTCTGCTGGCTTCAGGGTTAATACCAGCACCAAACCAGCCTTGTAGTACAGTTCCTTACGTAAGTGTTTGGCTCTGATGCTGCTGCCCTGGAAGATAGCTGCAAAGCTGATTGCACTTTTCCCAACAGGCTTAGAAGAAATGTACCATCCTAGAATGACCTTAGCTTTCTGCAGAGTATGCTCTGTCCCTTCTTGTAGATGGTTTCTGTCTCACATTTCCAGAACTGAACTCCAAGTTACTTGTATTTCACCACCACCTCTTCCCCAAGACTGTAAGCAGTGTTTGGCTAAAGCCTGGTCCTGAAGTCAACAATCATGAGGTGATTTTTTTCCCACTATCTCACAATTTGACAGACCAGGTCAGTATTGTCAGCTTTTTGTCCATTACTGATGCCCACAACTGCAAAATCATCAGAGTATGTCTTTAGATGACAGTAACAGGACAGGATGTTTTTCATTGCACACAAAGAAACTCCTTTCTGACTAAGACTGGTGTTGAAAAGGTTGCGAAGAACCCAACATAAGTAGGTTTTCAGAACCCTTTGGTGGACAACGTGTTGACCTGCAGCCTTGTTCCAGTTCAGGTTCTGCAGTTGCTTTCGGACTCCAGAATGCTGGAGAAAACAGGCTAGAGATGGAGGAAAAGGAGATGGAGGAAGAAGATGTCTCTTTGTGTACTAATGTGGAGAGATACGGGGCTGTGTTAATATCCACGAGTTAAGTACGTAGTGACAGAGTTGAGGTATGACAGGAATGCTGTGGGCTCACAGAGGGTGTGAAGAGCTGAACCGAATATTAGCTCTCCCATCAGTCTGATCCCTTACTCCTTTAACCCTTAAAGGCCTTACATATCATATTTGATACATAATGTTTCTGAGAAATTTTGCATCCCTTTATGTTAGAAATTTTACTCAAAATCCTGTTGTTCACCATATGAATCAAGTCTTCTACACCCTAGTGAATACCAGAAAGCAGAAGATACACTATAAAAATTTTGACCTATTAAGGCCATGTACACACGTACCCAGGTATTTTTAAAAACGAATATCCCCCCCACATCGTTTTTAAAAATAATATCGTACACACGGCATTGTTTTCCGAAAAGTTTTCATCCACACGTACCCGCACAAATACGCCTTTGAGCGTTGTTATAAACATGCCAGGCGCATAGGTGGC
>JBAMHV010000018.1:9146613-9203900 GCA_037177535.1 Pseudomugil gertrudae
TTCATAATTATTCGTTTTTGGTGATGTAAAACGTAGTTTTCATGTGGATGAAAAGCCTAAACGTATAAAAATAGATCAGTTTTCCCAGATACCCGGCTACGTGTGGACTAGGCCTAAATAGTGAAAAAAAATACATTGTGTTTTTTTTTCAGATCATGTTAAAGGGTCAAATAAAGTTGTCAGATTATTAAAATTGTACGTTTCTACCGAGTTCTTCTTAACTCAGGCATTAAGATGTTAAATTTAAGCCAGTTTTCTTTTCTTTCCTGTGATAAAAGCTTACCTGTACAACAAATATTTGTTAGTACAGAAGTGCTATGTAATGGGAAATCACAAATACTAACATGCTTTTCTTTAAGTGAGCTGGTTTGGATATGTCATAACCTCTTCATCAATTCTGTTTGATGTGATATATTTTTATGGCAGATAGGTAAAAAGTTGACAAAATATTTTAAAAGTTAACAAGAATGAAAGCAAACAAGTTTTTGAGATAAAACAAAACCGATTAGAGAACAAATAAAGTGTGTTACATAGAAGATCTATTCTCACTGTTCTGTTTTAAAAGGTGTGATTGTCAATTTTATATGCAGTTCAGCTTTATATGCTATGTTAAAACCACAGGCATCAATAAGCATTTCACTATAACCTCTTTTTGCTTAAGTGAAAATATTTTTAGTGATTTTTACAGTTTTGTTTTTGCTGTAACAATTTTCAGATTTTTTAAAAACATGAATAGACTGAAACAAACTGTTCCTTCTTAAAGAAAGAAAATCACTTCATTTTAACAAAAAGCATCTTAGGACATGGAAATCTAGTTGTTTGAGTGTTATTATTAAGCTAACAGTGTCAGCTAACACACAAACAGTATGATCCTGTGGAACTTTTCTGTCTTACAACCATCTGATTGTTTTTTTTTGTTGTTGTTGTTGTTGTTGTTTCCATCCTTATATTCTTTAACACTGTTGTTTGACTTTAAGAAACAAATGTACAAACCTAGTAAAAACAATTATTAGCATTTGATTAAAGTGCAGAAATGAAATGCTAAACTTAAAAAAAAGGTCAACATTTAACAAATACTACTTTAGCAGAAACTTTTGTGCATCTGCAGTGATCATACTATCATGAAGCATAACCACCATGCTTATAGTCACACAGGTCACATCAATATCTTATATTACAAAGATGGATTTTCTCTAACCAAAGTAGCTTCAGGGTTAACCCTTCAGGGTTTGACTTCTTCAGTGTAACATCAGGGTTTCTGTACTACAAAGCTGGTTCACTTCTTATCAGGGTAAATCCCTCTGAACTTATGCTGAACCTGCTCGGAGCAGGTTATGCTATAAATATGTTCCCATAGAAAATGCTCTACCCATTATGTGAATGTTAGATTGTAAAAAGGACAAATGTATCCTTTCAATGAAAAAATAAAGCATTTTCACTTTGTGCTTTGAAGTATTGTTCTCAACATGTTACTGGGTCCATTTAGCTTCTCGAGGGTTTTATCTGAAATAATGAGGCTAGTAATAATACTCACATGTAGCAGAAGTCCAAATCCACAAATTCATCGATCACATAACTACATGTGCCAGCATCGTCAAAGTGAGGAATTAATAAGCCTACACAAAATACACTGATCTGAGAAAACACTCTAAAATGTCAGGGCGTAATAAATTAAAATCGAGTGATTCATTCACTGTTCATTTAAATTGTCTGATGAATTAATTTTGTATAATGTCATAAATTTACACATTAACAACGTCAATAATTTTCTGATAGTATTCCTCCCTGGCTGTTGCTGCGGCAACAGTGTTGCTTTTGTCCTGGATGATGTGTGTGAATTCTTCGTATTTTTGAAAAATAATTATGTGCTCCTTTAGCTGCTCTGCAGAATTTCTCCATGTTTGTGATTGTGAGACAGCAAAAACACCATCACGTTCATGTAAGCAAGTACTGATCAGCAATGGGAAATTGGGGGTTTAATTATAAGGTGGATAACCAGCTTCATGCCACTTACCCAAATTCTGAAACTTTGGGTTAGTTAATCCAAGTGACAGAAATGTATTTGGACTATGTATTCACAATTTGTAGTGTAGACCTCGAGTTCCACTCCCATCAGTAATCAACAGTAATCCATGATCACCAGCCACTCTCCTTTAATGCCTCCAGTGTGAAATTTTCTTGCAATACAAGGCTAGTCCTATCAGTGTAACTTTAAATTGAAATCTGGGCAAGGGTGACATGTGTCACATCACCTTACACTTGTGCACTTAGACCTTATTTAACAATGGTGGGCGGCCATGTCATGTTTGTACAGCTGCATGGTTTTAATTCATTTTACTGTGTTGCAGAAAAACCTGGTAGAACATTATGCCATCAGCTAAGATGCATAGCTCATAATTAGCGGTTAGCATGCAGCACTTCTGTTGTGTTGTGTTTATGAGGAGTACAACACACAAGGGTGTGTCATTAAAGTTTTACAGCCCACTAGAGGCCTGGCATGTGGACTGCATTGTTTCTGGTCCTATTTGTGCTTTTTACTGCACATAGACAGTGTCATTATGTAAATGCATTTTATTTTAATTGGGTAAAGGAATTTATTTTGCATAGAAACGTGAGGTTAACCAGGTCTAAGAGAAGCTGACACATTTTTTTTCACATCTTGAATTCAAAGAAGCATGGTGGTTTTCCAATGTGTAAAAAATGTCAAGTATTATGGCATTAAATACTTGCACATAGTTATTGTACACATGCACACATGCAAAGAAAACTGCTAAGTCATACTAAATCTGTTGTTTTGAAAATGGATCACGGGAAGTGTCCCAGCCTCTAGGACTTTTTGTCTCTACTGACAAAAGACAGTAAACTGCAGCCTCTTATGAAGCCACGCAGCATAATTATGAAGTACGGAGGCATGAGTAAACCTCCCCACCCACCTCCTCAGTACCTTCCTTTTGAGTTTTCCATGGGAAGCTCTGCATTTGCTCTCTTGTGTTGCCTTTCAGCAGGAGCCATGCACCCCTCTCGCTTCATCCAGTCAAGCAGAACAAATCAGAAGTCCACTTTCAAATAGAAAGTCTGGCTGAGATGTTGTTTCTAAGTTACTTTGGAAGCTGTCAAAACTTTAGTCTAAGCCATAAAACGTGTGAAGACAAATCACTCTCAACCCCATTATTTCAATTTTGTGGTCAATGTTTCCATGACTGAACATGATATCTTCTTTCTCATGATGCATTCATTTTTCTTTCCTCCCTGTTTTTGTCACTTTACATCTCTATGGATCTGCCAGGCTCTCAATCTGTCTGTCAATCCATCCATTTATCCAGCAGCATCTGTCATTTCTCTTGTCACTTAAATCATCCATCCATTAGATCATCAGTCTTTCAAGCTATACACTCAGCTTATCCCTCTTTCAGTCATCTGTCCATCTTGTCTATTGTGCATCAGGACATCATTGTCACTTCTGCTGTGATCTTGAATGCTTTTTGCCAAAATACGGTGACAGATTTGAAGTAGAAAAGGGTCCAGACAGCATGGCACTCACATGCTTTTACACAGAAAAGGCACAAACACACCTGCGTGCCTTGCAACACACAGTAACAGCCTTGTTTCCCATGACCCTGTTTTCTGATTGTTTTCATGTCTCATGCCAGGTGTTGTTGAATGAGATTCATACAGACAGTGGAGAGTTTCAGCAAAGCATCCACAGGTTGTGTAATAGTGTGAAATGAATCTGGCTGAGCTAAATGAAGAGGGGATGAATTTCCTATGTCTGTGTGAGAGAGTGTTTGTATGGATGTGTGTGTTTCGGTGCTGGTGTATACATGGGCTTGACAAGGGCTTAGAAGCCAGGGGCCCCTGGATTGCTTTTTTTAGCGAGTAAGTGAAATACAGAGCCGGTTGTCAAGGTGACAAGTACTGACAGCGCACTCCAACTGGACCATCAACAGCTTCTCACCAAGGAAATGCAAAACCACACAAACATTCAGAACTCCTTCACTTTCAGGCTCACTCCCTCCACACAGTGATACTTTTCCTAAAAGTTCACTCTGTGCTTTTTCCAACATTTTCAAATATTCCAAATGCATATGTCTTTTGCATTTGAGCTCAAACTAGTGAGTCTTTGCAAGCACAGATCAACCTCTTTCGTGCTTGGGCACGTTTCAAAACTCAGGGTAGTACTTGAGGTGTGTTTAGATTTGCTCGTGTGAAGCAAACATGTGGTGCAGTTTTGCCCCTCGCCTAGGTGAGGGCCAGGTGTTGAGAGAAAAGAGGTTAAGGTGAGAAAGCTACAAGAAAAAAAAGGAAAAGACATATGGGGTTTGAGTTTGAGTGAGGCTAATATATTATCTCATGTTTTGTCTCTCTGTCATTTGTACATACCCGTCTCAGGCTGCACACCCATAAGTCAATCATCTTCCTTAAGACGTTGCTGTTTGTATCTGGTTTCATTGGTTTGTCTGTTTGTTTGACAGCTGGGAGGTCTGCCACCGTGCAATACCTGTCAAAGCCTGTCACGAGCCTCTTTCTGCCCTACGGGTAGAAGCACACTCAAACCAATAAGTCAAAGAAGAAAAGACAGAGGAAGTAAAGAAGACTTTTTTTTCTGAATAACTGCACATGTGCAGTTTTAAAGCTTCTGGAAAATGTGTGAATAATTTCAAAGCAAGATCTGATATTGCCGAGACAGTTACAGGTGTATTTCTTTCTTTAATGTTAAGAAAGTTATGCAGAGATTCTTTCAGCTCAGTTCACGCAACAACAGTGACACAATGAAACAGAAAAGCTTTATTGCGCTCTAGACTTTTATTCACACGATTACATTTTGACATCATCTTGCACTTGTGCACTTAAACCCTGTTTAAATTGTGCAAAACATCCATCCATGCATCCATTTTCCATCGCTTATTCCCTGAACGGGGTCGTGGGGGACTGGAGCCAATCCCAGCTGACATCGGGCAAGAGGCGGGGTACACCCTGGACAGGTCGCCACTCCATTACAGAACCTGTACAAAACAAGACAATAATATTTATATAATTAGCAAAGACACATAGGTTACATGCAGCAGATAAAAATCAATTAGCATGCAACGTTTCTGTTTTTTGAGAATGCAGCTAACACCTGGGTCTGTCAGTAAAGCTTTACTGCCTACTAGAGGCCTGGCATGTGCACTACATCGTTTCTGGTCCTATTTGCATTTCGGTTGTGTAAATGCTTTTTTTTTTCAAATACAAAAAGAAAAAGTTTTGTGCTTTGCGTGGACACATTGTGGTTAAAACAGGGTTTAGTGTTGACTCATTGTCACTTCACAGAAAAAGATTAAACTCCATCAGCAAACAGGACATCTAGTAACTTAGACAAATTCCACTGACAGGTTTTTAAACACAGACATGCCTCTTTAAGTAGGACATTACACAATGATTAAACAAACAAGACACAGATTTAGCTTCAGTTTGTATTATTATGTGAACAAACATTTACAATAATACATGTTGGTGATATTTGGTGAACTCTGCTCATCTTTCTCCAGATCTCAGCTTTTCAGAATCAAACTCCAGGGAGACTACCTCCAAAGCTTTCAGTCTTAATCTAGTCTTAATCTTTTTTAATTAAATGTCTTCTTTTTAGACAAATAGAAAATGCATCTAAAAGTGTTTAGTTAAGTATACTTAAATTATTTGTTACAAAAAGCCTTACATGTGATGATAAAGTACTTACTGCCCAAAAACTAGTAACAAAGAATAACAACCTTCATGCAAGTTTTTTTAAACATGTGTTAGTAACAAAAAAAAAACAAAAACATTCAGATATGTATGCAACTTCATAAACAATAACTTTAAGGGTACAATGCAAAATCTTGTAAATGGGTTACACAATGTAAAAGAGCTTAAATAAATTTTAAAAAATAAAAAAATGAAACATATTTTAAAATTGGTCTGGTAAAATATTTTTATTTTGGGAGTTGGGATAATGTGTAACCAAAATCACATGCACATCAAAGTAGCAAACTCAGATAAAATTATATACTTTTAAAATGAAATTTTCCCCTTGACCTTATCTGGTTGTTTGACCTCCAAATTAAAACATAGGAAACACATTTCTTCTTTTATCTTGTCTCACAACATCAAACCAATATGAACAAACACAACACAATCCTTCTGGTATATTGTACAGCTACAATATTTTTTGGTAATTAAACAAAGATCCTGTTCTATTAGCTGTAATTGAAAGATTTGTTTCCCTAGTAGTTCTGTAATGAAGTTTAAAAAATAACTAATCACATTTACAAATCCATGCATTTGCTGTTTAATGGGTTGTATGAGCATCTGACTTCAGGCCACTTTAAGGCCACCTAAGTCTCAGGGGTGAGCTGAGCGAGCTATGTTGACCTTTAGGACATGGCTGACTGAGAGACGGCGTCATTAATCTGAGGCTTCAGACAACTGTCTGTCAGCAGCTAAAGGGGATTTCCACACATTCTGTCTTTGGTTCTGTTTGAGAACAAAGGTACTCATTATCACAAAGGTGTATTCTGACATGTGATCTCTCATCAGTGCCTACTTCGATGTCTAGTCTCAAAGCTAACTCAGGTGTTTCCCTGTCTGAGCGATAGAAGGCAGATGGAACCACAGAGCAGTATTCACACTCCCACCTAAGTAGGAACACAATCCACACTAAAGTACTTTAAACTAAGGCCTAAGAAAAGCTGCAGACCTGTCTGCACAATCTACACTGTGTAAACAGAGTGTGTCAGTGAAGAGTGGGTACACAAAGGCTTTTAGCTGACAGTGTTGACATTGAAATAATAGAATCTGCAAATACTAACCGCTGACAGCTTGTCATTGTGTCTGATACAGTTCAACAATAGCTGCTGATGACAAGCAAGTGTTGGTGCTGCTTTACGGGTTTAACTAGGCATAGGTTGTGTCAAGGATTGCGGATGCTGGAAACATGATGGAAAGACACAAATGCAGGATTTAGGGGGACTGATGAAGGTAGAATGAAAGTTTAATTAAACAAAGCAATGATTGCAGACAGGCCAACACAACTAACACACAGCTGAAGTCTATTGAACGATGTAGCAAACACACACATAGATCTGGTAATAAAGAATGGAAAATCTGGTGCATATATGCAGAGAGGTGTATTATAAGATGAGAAGCAGTTGTAATGGCTGTAACAGGAAGTAAAGTGTGCGGAATGCACAAGAGGAAGCCACACTACAAAATAAAACAGGTAAAACTAAACTAAAACTTAAACTGAACCTGACAACGATCTGTCAAACACTAAATTTATTTGGTTAAACCCTGAAAAAAAACTTTTTTTGAGGCTTTATAGAATTATAACACACAAAAACATTCTAATGCCTCTTACATTCACCAGAAAACAGCCTTATTTGGTGGGGATTTTCCAGCCTCCTTGTGAGTGTAATTTAGATGCGTAATCCACTTTTTCCTCCAATTTGTTCTCCACAACATTTTGATGGAAACAGTGCTCCAGCTGTTGAAAGTTACGGTCGTTCAACTATTAATCATCTGGTGCTGAGGAAGAACATTGCTAATAAAGCTGCAGAACAGATTGAGACAAAAGATGCCAAAGAGCTCCGTGAACAACAGGAAATTATTAATGAAGTTCAGCCATAGCATGCAGTTATCACTGCTTGACAAATCCAGGGTTGAAAGTCTCTTTTCAGTTGTATAAATAGCAGACTGACACAGTCGTCTTCAGATCAGGATTCCTAAAAAACCAGCCTGGTTTGTTTTTTTTCCCTTTTGCTTATTCTTTTGAATTTTTTGTTTGTGTTTCCGGTAATTTTTTCAGTTCTTTTTATTTATTCTGCCTTAGACTATGACATGATGACTATTTTGTGTAATGGCATGTTAGTCATGTTACTGTCAGTATTACCGTACTCTCCATACCAACGTAATTGTGATGAGTATGATGATGATGGTGATAATGCTGCTGTTGATGACAACAGAAACAATAGTTGTGTGACATGGGTGTGTGTGAATGGGGGAGTGAGATTGATGTGTGTGTGTCTGTGTGTGTGTGTGTGTGTGTGTGTGTGTGGGGGGGGATTGGGATGGGACATGAAGGGAGAAAAAAGCCTGTATTGTTTTCTTTTATATAAAATTTAATTTAAAATAAATAGAGGTAAAAAACAGCCAGATTTTACAAAAATATATTAAAATAGCAAAATAAAAGGTCTTAATATTTGTCCCCACTTACATCAAGCTGCTGAAACCATATTTTTTCCTAAACTATATTAAACATTTTCAACATGTTCTCCAAACCAAATACTCTTTAGGACAATGTTGCCGGGAGGATACTTTGTCACTTCCTTCACTAAATCATTGTTTGGCAGAAGTGAAACAATGAAAATATTCAAAAGAAAGAAAATAAAAAACAGATGCATTCTCTAAAGTTTGCATCATATTTATGGATCCAATTTTCACCATTTAAATGCAAATTCTCTCACAACCAGAGATATCTCATATTTTTAAACTGTGATAGATTTCTGCCCGAATTAATCCAGACGTTTTCAACTGACAGCCTCAGTATTGAGCTATCTAAAGCTTACCAAACAGGTTTGTTGCTTTAATCCAACTGGACAGACAATAAAAACAACTTAAATAACTTTAGATAATTTCCTAATACTTAGTTAGTAGTTAGCAGTGAGCTTCACAAACACTATCAATACCACAAAAGACAATTGTAGGTCTTTATCCTGTATATTAGATTAAAGTGAAGGAGTCCATGTGGTCACCACAGCCTCAGAATACATATCATCACAATGAAGCTAAAGGACTTTCTGTTTGTTTTGTGGGGCTGGCGTGTACCATTTTTCCATAACGAGTCACTAAAGGGATCATGCACACTTCATATTTTTCTGTGAGATTAGATTGCGGCAAACATAAGTTGATGAACTGCAACAATTTGCAGCGGTGATAACATTAATAAGAACACCTTTTACAGATTCATCTTACACCGAAGCAGAAATGAGATACATCTGATCAGGTAATCCAATAACAAACTTCATGGAGATCACATGGAAACTCCTTGCTCTTTGGAACTGAAGCTATCCATTCACCAGCTTTGCACGTATTTCTCCATATGACTCATAAAAGAAAAATCTGGAGCTGTGATCACACTGCAACTTCAAACTTACAATACTTTTCTTTCAAAGACGCTTATTGAAAAATAGAGGGGAGATTAGACATTTGAATGGGGAAATCCCCTGGCTAAAAATAATGAACAGTATCATAGTTTCATGATTGCATGCAGGACATTTGCTGTTATGTGCTTGTGTGTCTTGATGTGTATTTTTAGTTTCAGTTGTGCATCCCGAAGGTATTTTTTTTTTTAACTGCTCTACCGTCATACCACAGCATGAAATGGCTTCATTTGTTGAATATCTCATCAGTGCCAAAGCATAGACTCCTCATGGCTTCAGATTAGTATCTGGCTAAATCTTCCACACTTCAGAGCTCAGAAGAACTTGATGAAGTTTACAAAGCAGTTACATGCAAGATAAAGTAAAATCCAAAGATCTTTCTCTTTGCTAATTTTTCACTTCATAATGAATAGGCACTGTTGTGTCACAGACAGCATATGTGCTTGTGTGTTACATATATACATGTTTGAATCCATCCTTACACCCCTTATGGCATTCTCACCCCCGCTGCTGTAACAGTTGCTCTCCTTTCACCATTGTTGGAAAATCACCACACATGTTCTCATTCCCAATGAAAGAGCTTCTGGTGCTGGTATCAGCACCACCTTCATTGGTTTATGTCACGAAGCAGCTCATCTCCATTCATATTTTCATACTTCAGCATTAATATGCTCATTTTAAACTACCATCCTGCTGCCTTTAGGAGCTCCGGGGGGTTCTGGAGGTGCCGGGTGTCCCATCGCCCACTCACTCTCACCAAGAGCAGATGGCCATGCCTGGGTTGGACTGTGTGAATGAACCCCTATTGTCTCTGGATGTAGCGTAGCCGCCTAGCCCAGATGGCTTTTGTACCTTTTGTGTCTAAGCTGACTCTGCAGAGGGAGACGGGGTGTGCTGTCTGCTCTAGTGGGTGGTAGACCTCCACTTGCTTTCATTAGATTTACTTTGTCTCTGTGCCTTTGTCATTCAGTCTCTTGTTTTTCAGCATGTCCTTTTGGTTCACTTAAAATGTGCCATATTGGCATGAGAGTAGGGTAACACGTATGACAGAATGATATAACAATATAAATGAAAAACATTTTTAGAGTTGAATAAATTTATTATTCTGCAAATGACAAAGCAAACATTTGAACCATGTAGCCTGTATGATGTGCTTGACAATCTATCTCATAATTATAAAAATGATTGTATATCAGATTTTGAGAGTGAGATTTTTCTCTCATTCATTCTGAAAAGGTTTTTCAGATATAAACAACATGAGAGTTTCATTAAACTCATATTCATGACATAATGTCATGAATATATAAATTACTTTATTTTCACTGCATCAAATGACCAACTTCAGACAGATCAATGACACAGATTAAAAGAATAATCTGCAGCAAATTTTTCACAATCTGAAGATGGAGCTTTTTCATAAAGCGAACCTCGGAAGTTCCCACAACAGACAAATGGGAGTGTGTTACAAGTAAGCTTTTCCTGAACATTTTGACATGTGTGTTAGTTTTGTGCTCATTACTTCAAAAATGTATTTTGCGATTTTGCTTTTTTTTTTACTGTAGCATCCTGTGACAGTTAAAAGTGAAGCTGATGCCAAAGTGCCAGAAATTGCATTCACCTCTCATCCACTAGTGGCTCCAAATGGGGGTCAATCCCCACAGACTCCTGTGTTACATCACAGCAGAAAAAAACATGATTACAGTGTAGTTAAAAAAACACATTTTATGTTTAATAGGTCAAGTTTCAGGACAACAGTGACTAGGTGTATATTTTATAACTCATTCATTTGGAAGTTATTTAATCTTAAAATTCTGCTGGAAAGAAGGCAAAAAACAACAGATTTTAGCCATCTTACGTCTTACAGGCCACCTCTGTTAGACGGTTAGCACCCGTTAGATTTAAGTTAACTCAGTTAGCTCTCAGACTCGAGCATGCTACTCATCTTTTGCCGGCAGTTGAGGAGGAGAAAGACTGTGTGGAATATATACGTCATCACAACGGGACAAGGGAACGTGCATGTGCAGAACAACCAGAATTAGCCTAAAACAGGATGAAGGCAGTGTACATGCAATGGAAGTATTCAGGTCATAGTAAAAATCAGAACAAAGCAGTCATTTTCTTTATAATTAAGTTTAATCAGATCCATCATCTTCATTTGGATTTTGATGTTTATATGATCATTTTCATCTCTTTAAAACGTGTTTGGCTTTTATTCTGAAGTTCTGAGGAAATAAAACTATCATGTAAACATCACCCATATTGGTGGAAATGAGCTGCTTGGTTTAGATCTGCGCTCTCCGAGTGCTTTAGTTGCAAAGCTATGTGGTGTGTTTTCTTACTTTTTTTATACCCCTTTGTTTAAGTGTGATCATGGGACTGTGTCCAATGGAACAGGTGTTTGGCCTTCACTCTTACCCATTCTCCTTCATCCAAAATACAATTGATAGCCCTTCCCCTAACATGAACAAGCAATACAGAGAGTTAGGGCCAAGGAGCAGAAATGGGAGACAATTCTATTCCAAAACACTGTGTCATTAGTGTAAGTGACTATGTTCAATAACATCTCATGTGGGGGGTGAAGAGTCTTTTCATTCACTGACTGTAGTTTCCTCTTTTTCAATATTATGTTGCAACACTATGAACGGATTGACCCGTTCCACTGCACTGTAGTGCAAATCAAAACACAAAAACAAGCAAAGCTCTCGGACAGTGCAGGCAATGCCAAGCTGCTCATTTATAGCGATGAAACCTTTTAAAATTACTTTAGTCCACAATTCCTTCCAAATCTCTCCCAAAATTTAATGGACTAAGTAAGACTAAGACCCATTCTCAGAAAAAACAGCTGACCTGTTGTTTTTGTGCAAAGTTGCTAAGAAAAGACAGATAAAAAGAGAAAGACAATAACATAACCGTTAGGCAGAAGAAAAAATCACATCAAATCCCAAAGCAGCATTACATTCCATAATACTTAGGGGGAACAATTTGGATGATCACAATGGTATAATAATTACAAATAAATATTTGTGTTATAATTTTCTTTAAAAAAACATGAAAATAAGAGCTTTTCTGTTTTTATTGTTTAGAGTTTAAATCTACACACAAACCTTTTTTCTTTGCAGTCCACTGAAATGCACTGCCATGTTCCTGCATTATCCAGAATGAAAAAGCCAGATCGTAACCATCGTAACTGATGCTAAGTCAAGTGCAAGTGCTTCATCTCGCCGTAGTTTGTCCTGCTTCCTTGAAGAAAAAAAAAAGAAAGACTGATATGGACGTTTCAGCTGGTTGAATCTTCCACTTCACCACTAGACCCAAACCAAAAGTAAAAATAATGTTCCTATGCAGGAACCCTCACCACCCCCGCAACACCAAACCCCTTTAGCCTCCTGACTGAAACCCGAAACACTTCTATGAAGTTTATGTGAAAATAAAGAAAAATAGAACAAGAATTAACAGATTCTGTGACTGCTTCAACAGCGTTATTAGTTTTGTGTTGCTTACAGTCAAAAGCCACAGGTATACAGACAAATCTGTCCCCATATATCCGTACGATGCTGCTACAGTCTAATAAAAATCACTTGCATACAGCATAAGGAAAGACGGTCAGTGTGTTTGTTTTTTTTTAGATTAAAATGAACTTCACACTGCTTGCACTGTCTAGCTTTTAAGCTGCCGTCCTCCTGATGTAGCCAGTTCAAGTGGTCCTGGACACAGACTTGCTGGTATGATTCATACTCGTGACAGTTTAAGAGCAGTTTTACTCATCTGGTTAACATGTTGCTCATTTTGCATGTGGAGTCCACAGCATGCATCCGGTCCCACGCAACACTGCCTGAACATGTTGTTTTGTTTAAAGGCTTTTGTGGAATTTTGTGTTTGTGGTAGAGGTTGCTTGTGTTACAGTTGAAATCTGCCCTTTTTCCCATACTCAGGCTTGTTGTGTAAAGCCAGACAAAAATGTCAATAAGCTGGTTTGACTGCGTGGTGTGATGTGCTGTCATGGTTTAGATTATTGTGGTAATCAGTTTGTGTACATACAGATGGTGTCCTAGCTGTAGAACATAGATGTGCTTATATATTTATGCGCATGTATGATTTGTGTGTGTGTTTGTGCTCCCTCTGTGTCATCCTCACTAAACAGCAAAAAGTCACATCAGTGCACAACCTCTCTGCTCCTCTCATTTCCATATAACAGCTAATTTACTGCTCGAATCAAGTCAGATGTCTAATGAATCTGCACATCTATGCTAACATAGACCTTGCATGACCTCTCTATCGCTGTTATACACATGAGTACACGCACAAACTCATGCACATCACCATTAGCGTGCTCTGATCTCATCACTTGGGAGGCGTCATATGTTTCTCAGAGCCCTCAAGGGGCCTCCACAGCATGATGGTGGGCTTTGCAGTGTTGGCCAAATCCCCGCCAGAGACAGTCAGCCTGTCTGCCTGGTAGCCTGGCACTTCAGCAGACTGTATTTACAGCAACCTCTGGAAGAAAATGGATCTGATTACCAGGCAGAATATACACAACTCATCAATCAGCAGGGAGGCTGGCAGGAAGAGAGACAACAAGAGGCAGACAGAGTTAAGAACAAGGTGTATGGTTCAGTGTTGTGGTTTTATTGGTGCTCTTATACCTTACACACACAGACAAACACACACACACACACAAGTAGTTGTACTGAAAAGTGCACACACACATACACAGTCACACAGTTTTTCTGGCAGAGGATGTGGGTCCATAGAGCTGTCTGGCATTTCAGTTTCAATCTTTACTTTTGGCCAGATCAAATATATGAAACAGCAACTAAAGATGATGTCACTATCCCACAGCTGTCCCTACCACTCAGTGCAACATTCACACACTGTGTGTATTTGAGACTGTGTGTGAGTGTATAAAACCCTCCACTCAGGTCAAATCTCTCACTGTCTCCCTCCCTTTAATTCTGTCTTCTCTCAAAACTCTGGGGATCCTGAACATTGCAGTGAAAGCAATGGTCTGGATCATGTTCCACCTATGTGTATGTGAACCAGCAGACACACACACGCACACACAAAACCATGCACACACACATGCTATATACTGCCGGGAACGGTCGGGGGAAGAGTGGGAAAGGGAGTGGAAATGAAGGAAAATTTCAGATTTAATCACTAGTTTGAATGTTGCATCTACAAAGTTTTATATTTCACTCAGATTAATAAAAGGTTTTGATGAGATTATCTTTCTTTGAGAGAAATAAAGTTTTGCTGTCATTATAGATTTCTTTTTATGGGTGTGTGTGTGTGTGTGTGGGTGGGTGGGTGACTAGAGGGAAGCAGAGAACCTTTTTAATCAACTTAATTAGTTCTTTGTTGAAATCACTATTTTTTAAAGCCACACTACAAATTTTAAGTGCTGCTGGCTGATGACGTTGTGTAATCATATTTCTGTTTGCTTGTCTGTATTTTTACCACATGAATGAATGAATCAGATGCTGGGCACAGTCAGCGCACTCCTCCAAATTTTACCATTAAAAGCTCATTTTTTTTAACTGTATTTGTTGCTCTTCTACTCATGATAATGACTGGCATAGATTACCAGTGATGTCAGTGAACCTGTTGCTTCATTAATCCTACCTAAGATGTATATATATTTTTCCTTGTACCTGTTACCTCTAGAAAAATGTTTTAATTAAAATCTTTCCTCTTACTGCCTGAAAACATTATCTAAGCATGCATGTTCTAAAAGGTATAATAACATTTAAGAAAGAGGGATACGCTGCATGCCAGCAGAGCTGAATGCTTTTTATGGAGTAAACTATTCTAAACATTCTTTATTTAAGGAGCTTGATATATCAGAGCTTAAAAGCTTCCTGGAAGTAAAATGCAAGTGCTCACACTGTAACGGTGCAAAGCTGCAGTAAGTGCATGCTCTTTCACTAAAGTGTCTAAGCAGTTTTGAATCGAGGACTTCCGGAGAGTGGTTATATTATATATGCATCGATTTCATTGAGGGCTTTGTGTGTTTTTTCCCCATTACAACTAACACACCGGTGTGCTGGTGAGGACTAAAAAAATAATCCTGTTTCCACTATTAGTTTTTTTCGTTTTACCTTAAATAGGCAACCAAAAAATATCTGCTCTAAATGCAGACTTAGAAGATTAAATTAGCATGTTAGGTGCAAATTTAGTAAAGAAATTGGAGTATTTTTTAAATAATAAATGAATAAAATAATTAAGTAAAATAATGTTTCATTATAAATATTTAAAGCACGTATTTGGTTTGAACTAAAATATTATTGCATTTAGGAATTTGAATAGAAAGCACAGAACTGGCATTTTTTCCTCAGTATTTTCTGATCACTATCAACCCTCATATAGCAACAAAAATGATCAGGATAGCACATTCTTTCTATCCCTTAAAATCTTATGTATTTAGTTACTGATAATACTTAACGGTCCTCATTGACATTATTATTTAAGCGGGAAGCCCCTTTTATGAACACTGAAAGCGGAACAAACATTCTTCTAGTGTCTGTTTTTACATCTGGCAAATGAAAAGTGACTTTAAAAAGACTAAAAATGGCTTTTTGGAGAAAAACAAATCTAATTTTGTGTTTACTTTAAGTGCTGCATGTGTAGCACTCAGCTGAATCTCTGTGATCAGACTGGGGGTCATAGTGTAGCTTTCTGTGTGGGTGTCTTTGGACCTTCTGACCCCTTCTGACCCCCCTCTTCGCCTCCCCCCTCTCAGGAGAATCAGTCAGGCAAAAAGCTTTCCTTCTCTGTCATTTTCTACTTACAATTTTTACCATTTTATTTAACCTTTCTTCTTCTTCTCTCTTACTCTGTTTCTCATTTTATCCTCCCAGCTTTGTAACTGCACAAATAATTCTTACTAAATGAAGACCATTCATTTAGCAGCAAAGCTGGGGTTTGAATGCTTATTTTTCTATAGACAGCCGTGTTTTTGGAATTTATGTGTCAGGCTTTTAGTAAGTTTCTAGGGCCCAAGGATCATTAAAGTCACTCAACGATAAATGACCATGTAAACATTCAAATCAAGTGAGAGAAGGGAAAGCAATAACATGGCTTGTTTTTTTCCCACCCAAAACAGCAGGCATTTCTAAACCTCGTTGAGCGTTAATCTCTCATCGTCAAAATCCTTTGTGGTTTTATTCATCTCTGTTTTTCTTTTTCTTTACCACAAACACATCCACCATTTCTCACCTCACTAATTCCTTCGTCAAACATGTTTGTTTCTCTCTGTGCTGTCGCTCATCTACTCCTCCAGCAACATGTTATTTATCTCTTAGAGCTTGAATGGGCCATGAGCAATTGTTACAGGGGACTGAATATATATTTCATAATAAATAAAAAAAAAGGCAGAAAAAAGATGTTGCAGCTTTTTCAACAAAGCATACGCTTTTTACCCCTCACTCTCTCTCCTTTCTTTCTTTCTCCCTTTCCTTTTCTCTCTTTCACACACACACATGCATTAGCACACACACATCCCTCTCCCAGGGCCCCTTTCCTCCCCTCATCTTTCCCATCCTCCACCTCCTCTCTCTCATCAAGGGTCATTTGCTCAGTTTCCTGCCTGCCTCTTCCAGCTTTTTTTTCTCTGCTTCAATTATTGGTGGGTTTCTGCTGGACTGTGATTGGCCAGCGCTTTGAGTACCACCTCTCTTTGAAAAAAATGAACGCCCCTCCCCTATTTTATGCTCCTCCCACTTTGTGTTGAGACAGCCTTCCTCTCGACAGGTCTGCCTCCCCTGCAAACTAAAATGGGGTGCGTACAAGCGCCACCTGCTGGAATCTGCCTTTAATATTATGAAACACAGTATAAAAAGTTACTGATTTTTACTAGTTACTTGGGGGAAAGGGACGAAAGAAAATATCAAATAAAATATTATTTCGGTATTCTATTTGCTTTGTTTTTTTAAGCCTTTCATTAAGCTTAAAAAACAACTTAAATAGAAAAACAAAGTCCTTGCGAGCTGGACTTGATCTTTTGGCGCCATCTAGCGGTTGGTTTTATGTACTGTAATTAAAATCTAAGCAAAAGCATTTCTGTCTGCTTTAATGCTGAACAAGATACGTTTTTAAAATTTAAGAAAAAAATTTAAAAACTAAATAGATGAAAAGAAATCTAAGCAAAACATAAATTAAAATGAAAGAGAACTGACACAAATACAACAGATTTGCAAATATTATGAAAGAAGTTGTTTGTTTGTGGAAAAGAAGCATTGATCCAGTTTTCTTCAATAGTCATTTATTTACATAAGTACACAGAGAAAATCTGCAGAATGACTGCAGCATAAAAAATCAAAATAATACTTTACACTTTAAAAACAATTATTTTCTCTGCCTCTTAACAAGCATATCTGAAGAGGTGGTGCTTTAACAATAAGGTAAGAAAAAAAATTAAGGTTGGAATCAGCACTACTTCAGGGAGCCACATACTGCAACCATGAAGTGAATGTGTTTTACAGACTCATGCTTAGCACTGTCAAGTCAAGTTAAAAATGTATATCACATGGTCAAATTACAGGTGAAAAATGGAAGCAGGACCCCTCTTCAAAATATCTGCTGTGCATTCGGGGTAACGCTATCCTACAAGCCACAATGAAAAGGTTATTTTACCCAGCAAGCTTAAATGTGAACAAAAAAGAAACATAAAATTAGCCATGATTTTAGCATTTTCCTTAGTGCATAGAGCTCTACTCATGATTTCCTGATATTTATTTGTGTATGCTATAAGCCTAAAGTATGTCATCTGCTTAAGCTAGCAAAAGTGTGTGCACCTGGAGGCAGGGAGGAAGGGGAGAGGATGAGGGCTATTCCGAAGAGTGATTGAGAGAAGAGATTAGCAGGAATCTCCCTCTTAAAGTTTAATTATTTAAAGAACATAAGGACTCACAGATGGTGCAAACTCCTGCCATAAAATTGTTTAAAATTCTCCAATAATTGCGTGCTATTTTCAGCAGTACTTGGGATGGAGGAAGCAACAAACTTTATGTCTGCAATTTGTTGTACTAGGTTTATTTTTTTAAGACATCCCTGACCTCTTTGTGTTGTTCTACGTCAGATGTGGATAGAAGTGATACTTTCTACATGACCAGCTGCTTTACACTCATATGCATAATGTGAATGAAAGTGTTTTAAACTGGCTTTGATTTTAATTATTACCCTTCTTGTTCTCATTAAAGCCCTTCAAATATTCATTTCTAGATCTTTGTAACAAGTAAACATTTTATGATCCACAAAATTCTGACAAAAAATTTCCCTGTTGTTGTAAAATTACCACAAACTGAATGAGAATAAAACTGATGCAATTATTTAATTTATTAATTTTTTATACCGCTTCATCCAGTTCAGGGTCACAGGAACCTAATCCAGTTATTTAGTCCTCAGTCACTTCATTCTTTTTTATTTTTATTCATTTAATGTGTTATGTTTTAGTGAGCCGACTTAATTTCAGCTGATTTTGTGATTCTGTTTATTAAACCGTTAAAATAAATTGTTAATGCTTTTCTTTTTGTATATAGATATTTATACTCATCTAAACTGTATATGGGGTTTCCATTTTTTTGTCAGAGTTATTTTGTGTTGCTCCCACATGAACTATCACAGTATCATAAAAGCTTGCTACTGAAAGCCACACCTGAAACGGTTTGCCCAAAACGCCATCAGATCTCTTACGTTTCTGAATCTTTTTATTTCCACGTCTTCAGTGGTTTTGTAGGAGACATGGAAAGTTTTGAGAATCCCTAAAAGCAAAAAGAAGTGTTGTTTTTCTTAGGACCTGCTGATAATGACAAACTGTAGATTACTGCCTCATGTCTTATCCTGTTTTTGTGCAATTTTACTACCTCTCATAAGAAAGAAAGAAACCAGGGAAATTTATTGCTGTTTCCAAAGATGATCACAGTAGGAGACAGCGCCCCAAGATTTTGCTGACATCTCAAGAAATATTTAGACCTATGCATGAGGTCAAATACTTTACCAGAAAGTTGTCTCTTTCTTTGTTTGCTTTGCATTGTCTTTCAATGGAAATAAATTAACATCCGACTTCCTGTCTGTTTCTGTGTCAGATTTAAAGATAGTTTTTGTCTTCAAATTTGCATTCACTCACATTTTCCATTGATGCAAATTTAATGATAGATCGTAATCCACAATTATCATAGATACAAAATTAAACAGACCACCCATACAGCCCCATGTGTCCAGCGTCAGTTACTCGCACCATACATTATACTGTGTTATCCAACAGAAATGGATTTGATCATTGATAAAACCATAACCAGTGTCTGTGAGCTGATGAATGGCTCTCATTGCAGAGTGTGCAGGCATGTGAAGTGTAGTGAATGACCTGGCTGATGTCTAAGCTAGGGAGAAGATAAAACTGCACATAAATCAGCTCAGCAGAGGGATAACAGCAAAATCCTGCAAATCATTGCAAGAATCTGAGTTTGTCCCAGTCCTATTGAGGAATTCTGGGATTGTTGCCAAATTTCAGACAGAGAAGCAGCAGCACAGTTTTAATTTCTATTTGTCTTTTATATTGGATCCCTTTGCTCTCCTTTTCAGTTTTCACTGACTTGAAATTAAACTATTACTCATTTTGCATTGCCACGTTTCCTAAAGGACAGAAAACCAAAACTAACTCTGGATTAGTCCCACGGATTATCTGCTGCAATCATGCACTGCTGCTTTACAATGGTTTGCACAATGCAGAGGTGGTTTGTTACTGCACTCACTAAAGCATGCACACACACTCAGACCTCATAATTTACTTATAACACACCATAATTAAAAACCTGTGGAGCCAATAGATTGTGGGCTTCAAAACTGGTGCTAAATCCAAAATAAATGGAAACCAATGTAGTTGTGTGATTGTCAAAGTTTCCTGAACTGTTTGCTTCCTGTACACAACAACAGTGTGCTTCTGGATGTCTCTATATCCTACACGATGAAAGTTAAAATAAACCTGAGAGTAGGAACTTCACATTTTGATGACCTCCATTCAAATCCATTTTGGTAATGATCTAAAAGCTGCTGTCCAAATATTTGTAGAACAGATTGTACAAGTAATAAGAAGCAAGGCTGCAAGATTTGTCAAAACAGATGTTATTTGTGGAAGGCTGAGGTGTTGTAAATCAAACCTGGGCTATATTTCTATCAAGGAGGCCGTGCCTGTATTCAAGCATTTAGAAGTCGAGGGGAGGGGAAGGAGGCCCAAAAGCATGTAAGTGGGAAGATGAAAAGGCCGTCGGGGTGGCGAAGGATGAACATTAAAAACATTAGGAAGAGAGAATTACAGTGACAGAGAACAAGGTCTTGTAGGGAGTACTCAGAGAGCTTAGAGAAAGAACAAAGGGAGGGCTTTAGGTTTATTGAAGCCCTCTGCAGATAGGATGCTGGATGAGTGTCCAGCACATGATCGTAAATCCCAAACCCTATATTCCATAAACTGGGGGCAGGGTCAAAGAGGGAAAGCACAAAGAGAAGGACTGAGGAGAGGTGGGAGGTAAATGATGATACAGAAAAGTAGTATGAAACAAAAGCCTTCTTAAGGCTGATTCTGAAACACTGAAACCAGATGTGACTCAGATGCTTTTCCTCTGAAGTACTTTAAACACTGCTTTAAATGCTCTCTTTCCTCAGAGGTGGAAATGGACATGGCAACGTAGCAAATGGCAACAATGTCAGTCGTGACGCATGGATCACATTAACGTCCCTGCCCGGATGTCATTATCAGCCCATGTTTCTCAGCAGGCATTCCTTACATTCAATCTGCTATTGATGTACATGCAGCTTCAATGAATCACAGGACATTTTAGGAAACACAACTGACAGTCTTGGATACAGGAATGGTTAGTGACGCCATCTCTGCTCCTGCTGGGCAAATACGTGTCAATGTTGAATTATATGATGGATGGCAAAGAGGAGCAAAAAGATCGATCCGTTTTGTAATGCTAGATCATTAAGAGGTAGATTTCTTCAAGTGAGAGATCACATGGACCAGAAATTAGATGTTTTTAAACAAGGATTCTTTCAAAATATTAATGCAGTTTGTTTTTTTTTTTGTTTGTTTTTTTGCTGAGCTGGCAGGAAATTACAAAAAGTTTTCCATGAGGTCTGATATGTGTAGTATTTGGGAAGATATTGGAGTAGTTTGTGATCACAAACTTATATGCAACGGAAACAGTGGGCATTGCTAACAGAAAGAGTCAATGTAGCACTGCAGGAGTCGCTCTGGACAGAAAATACAGCATATATACAGAGATTATATATAACTACACAGTTTAACTGTTCTACTTCTGCACAGCAGTCATTGTTGTTGAATGCATCATCTCACACACTCTTTCAGAACTACTTTTACTTGTCAGATCAGACATTTTGCTAGCTGAGGTGACACCAAAACTCAATGTACCTGCTAGTGTGACGACATTTTTGATGTCACAGACGCAAGATGATATCAAGCAAGCTTTAAAGGGAACATAATAATAAACCATTTGGGGGTTTGAGAGCCCAATTTCATTGTTTAAAATCGCTTAAAACTAAAAACCTGTCTTAAAAAAAGAAGAAAACACAGAAAAACCCAGTAATGTTTGTTCTAGTTGGTTCAGAACTGGATGAGTAGATTTTCCGTCTACATCACACTCCCATCTCTGAGTATAATAACAATATTCTTGATCTTTACATTAAAGTTAAACTTCAAGTTATGTTGCATTTACTGTACATTTCCACTGGGCGGTGAGACATCGCAACTCTTTTGCTATTACATCTTTGTTTTGCTATTAACTGCTAATTCTCATCAGCAGTCATGTAGTTAAATGAATTTAAGTAAAGTAAAGTGTTAATACCTCTCTACCACTGCTCTGATGAATATTTTATATCCAGGTATTTTGACTATACACTGGCAAAACCTATAAGCAACATTTTTAATTTTACCAAATAAAATCTCAAACAAAACAAGTTAAAAGACCAACAGGAAACGTGTGTTTTTATCTTTTTTATTGGAATATGTGTGTGTGTGTGTGCGTGTTTGTTCTTGGCCTTTATGCTCTGTTCTTTCTTGTGTCTTAATGACACTGATTAAAGTTGGCTGAAAGTTCAAGCTAACAGTCACAATTTGATTTAAAATTAAATTAAAAAATAAAATAAAAAAATCAGCAGATATTTACTGAAAAGGTCAATTAGAAAATGGCAAAATCAGCATGCAACACTCTCAAGGCTACAGTCCATTTGCTTAATTTGTTTCTGATATTAACAACTTTTACAACGAGAAAAGCTTTCAAGCAGAATTAAACAAGAATCATAGGTAGAATTTTAATTATACCACTCAGTCAGTGGGTTTGTGTGTGTGAGTGTGTGTGTGTAGTTTTCCTGTGAACTCCTGTCATATTACAAAGGGCTGCAGGTTCATTCAGCAGCCCAATTAGTGCCCACATACCTTTTCAAAAAGATTACTCCAAGCCAAATGAATAGCAGATGAGGCAAAAATTTGATCTGCTTAAATGAGACTGAAGATCAGTGAATGTGTGTCAGTGTCTACATTACATGTGATTGGTGACGTGCACATTAGGTTGTCTTAAATAATGGAAGGGGACAGTGTGATTGATAAGACATAAGGTGAATCTCCCAACACTATCCTGGAAGAATTTATCAAGCTGAACTGTTAACATGTTGACAGCAGTGATACTGTCTGCTTTCCTATTGCTGGGGGGTCTTGGAGGGGCAGCGGCATCTGACCTCCACGTCTTTGGGAAATCCATCCGAAGAGAAAACATTATGAAGAGCAGCAATGATGGCAGATACACAGCGAGGAAACAACCTTACCAACAGGTAAGAAAGGTAAACACAGACTTATTCTGTGTGAGGATCTTGAACTTATCTTTATTTTTTCTGAAACTATTATTCTCATCAAATCAGAGGCATGCATATCTTTTTTTAGATTATTATAATTTGTGACATCTTTTTTTTTTTGCATGAGCTGCAGACATCATAGTGCTGCTGTAAAACATACTTTTCACACATTCAAACTAGTCACTGTGGATACATTTTTGTCTTTTAGGTCATTTTCTTTTCTAAATGACTAAAAGTAAAAGCAATCAAATTTGTTTCTCTCACATTGCATTACTTTCACCTTTTGTTTGGATGCTTTCCCAAAACTTGCAAGTATCCTAAAAGAATTAAAGGGACAAACTGCCTTTTTTCTTGTCTGTTTTGATGAATTACATTTTTAAGAAATAGTGTATGTACAGCAAATAGAGTTTTAGAGCCGAGACAAATGTACACAAATGACTTGAGCAGCAATCATTTCTAAACTGCAACATATTAGGTTTTATTTCATTTAGTCAAAGGAAAATCAACTAAGTTTGTGTTATTATAAATTATAAAACCACCAGTCAGTTAAAAAAAAATTAAGAAAAACACAAACATACACAAACAAAAAAACCCACAAATGAACCTCTGAAACTAATTTTGTCATTTCAGACTAAAAGTGGAATCCGCAGGAGTTTAGATCTAGAGAGCTTTAACATACACGTGGCTCCAACCTCCAGCAAGATGCGCCTGCCCACCATCCTCAAGCTCTATCCTCCTACTGCCAAACCTCTCTACATGCATGCCAACATGCCGATGCGTTTTGGGAGGGAAATCAGTCCTGGTGACGACAGGTCTCAAAATTCGAGCCCCACCATGCCACAGAGATTTGGACGGTCCTGGGAGGTGATCCGAATGTGTGCAGAGTGCCGAAATCTCAGAGAGTCACCCAGACCGATGCTGCCACAAAGATTTGGTAGAAATGTTCCGTACTGGAGATTTCTCAGGACTCTAGCTGGTCGGCAGTTACTGAACACTGGTTTTCACTGGTAAACAAGTCATGCATTTCAAAATATTACATCTATCTAATTTGACCTTTTTGTGTTAGAATTATAGGAACTCACATACACATCTGTGTTGGAGTTTTACTGATTGTATCATGACTATTTTTCCTCCAATGCAGGACTGAAGATTTTGACATTACATCCAGCTTGGAGGAAGATGGTGATATGGAAGAAAAAACATTTAATGGATGAAGGTGTCTTTATATGCCTACCATGCCTCTACATGATGACATATTACATTTAGTGTTTCTATTCGAAGACAGATGTTTCAATGTAATTAATACAGCAAATGTTAGATTTAAGTTATTTAGGTTGAAATCAACATCATGTTTCAAAATACATCTTGAATAATAAGAATAACAAATCCTTAAAAAATGTTTTAAAATACACGAATAAAGCTTCAAGCACTAATTCTGACAAAATGAAGTCTTCACCTTATTTTTCCACCTGCACCTCGTGTTCACACAGTTCAGCAGCTGCTATAGCTGCTTATCCCAGATCAAATAAAGCATATCCCCCAGTAACAGCATCTTTCGTGGTATATTTATAGAAGTTCTGATCATTAAATTAATAAATGGTGTAATTGTGTTACAACTTTTTTCAGGATGTAATTAGGATTAGTTTGGGGGTGATTCTGGGATCTAGGGGGTGCAGAGCATCCAGAGAGTTGTCTGGCCAGGGAAGATCATTTATATTATTGTTCTACATTTTACACATTTTCATCTTCATGTTTGTGAAAGCAAAGCAAAAAACTTTTGGGAAAGTTTGTCACTAAACTATCAAATATTATAAAGGTTATTTAAATGCTAAGCCACAGCAAAAGAGGAAAGGAACCATGAAAGAAACATCATAATCTTAATTTTTGATATAGGTTAAGTGTGAATGTGCTTCTGGAAAGCATTTAATATAGAAGAACACACAACTTCCATGATATATAAGTAAAATTATAGTGTGAATGAAATGTTTTTCTTTGGCAGCTTAACTGTTTTGTGTGTCACTATTTTGTTTTCTGACCTGGTTCTTCCTGACCTGCTGACTGTCCATCACACACAAATACATTGTTTTCAACTAGATGTAAAAAATAAATAAATTACATAAATATGAAAAATACCCCGCGACCCCGATATTAAGGGAGACAGCGGTAGAAAATGGATGGATGGATATGAAAAATACAAATTCAAACTCTAAGAAAAAAATATGTTTTATGTCTAATAAGAGGAATAAACATTGATAGACTGATCGATTTTACATTTTTCTTGATAGACGGAACATCTTATCAAAACCTGAAGCTATTTTTTAAAAACACAATTTTATGTCTGTGATGAGGATGTCTGTCTGTCTTTCTATACACACATAGTGTATTTCTATTGTTAAAATATCATGTTTCAACCAAGTAGCCAATAGTGGTTTTATATTTTCTAGTTATTTAAAAACAGTTAAAACAAAAACATACATTTAAATCTTTTTAATTAAGGTTTTACAGCAGGCTAGAAACTCTTCGGAGTTTTAAGCTCAACGATGAATTTATCATATTGGGACCAAGCAGTTTCAGTAGATGACCACTAGAGGGAGACAAACTACGCGCAACCCTGCGCAGGTGCTGTAACATGTTTACAGTCCTCACTCTCATGCCTATACCAGTCTCTCTTCCAAAGTGTGGGCACTGTGTGTGTAGGTTTATTTGCACAATTTGTTTCATCTAATTAGTTCATAACACAGAAAAGAGTCTATATTAACTGCATTGACATAAAGCTTTAAGTAAAACAAAGACAAAAGCAACAAATATATTAATAAAAAACCATGAACTTCTGTTTTTTTAGGGAAGAGATCTGGAGTAGTTACCTATTTATTCACATTTTAAAACTTAGCACATAAGTAGCTAGAGGCAGCCAGTATGGAAAAACTATTCTGTCCTGCTACTTATATTCTAAATTCATTTTCTATACCACTTCATCTAATCCAAGGTCACGAAGAAGCTGAAGCCTATTCCAGTAATCAGCAGACAAGAGGCAGGGTACACCTGGACAGGTTGCCATCTTGTGAAGGTTAGTTTTATTTCTAAAAATTCTCTAAAATGTTGAACACTCTTGTTGAAATGTTAACCTTTGTTTTGCATAATAAGATTTTAAATTAGAGCCTATAAGCTGAACTCCAGAGTGAGCGCACTCAGACGGTCTATCAACACATGGCAGCCTGCACATCTCCCAATCATGTGAGCATTAGAAAATTCTCAGTTTGCATTGTTTTCATGTATACCTGTGAAAAAAACAAAACAACACCGGACGAAATTGGTCTGAGGTCAGTGTGACCTTTGATACAGATTGCAGAGCAGTTATTGCAAATGTCATAAAAATGACCCTGAAATCACAACATTGACAGGAGTCACATCAAGACATGCTGTTAATGCTGCTAAAGAGTCTTGAAGCAAAGTGGGTCAAAACTGGCCATACTAATCTTTTTTGTCTTTATGGGACAAGCAGATTTATCCAAGAAATGTGTTCTAATACCACTCAGTAACAGTCGGGTAATACAACAACTTTTATTTATATAACTCTCCTGAGGTTGATTTTAAAAAATTGAAAGTGAGGGTTATGCTGACAGAAATGTCCCTAAGGCCCACGCCAAAATTATTCAGACTAATATTTTTATGGACAAGAAAGCTTAAAAAGGTAACCACCGTCTGGTAAGGCCTGAGCAGGTACAGGCGCCAGCTGGGACCAACTGGGACTGTTTGTGGCTGCTTAGACTGGCTGATCCCAGTTGCAGCCAGCCATGGACAAACCTAAAATCAGAGGGGGAAACAGATGGAGAGAGACCACTTTATAAATAACTACCTAGCTGACATTGTGTTTTTTCTTGTGATAAATGGTTGGAACAACATAAGACTTTATAATTGATTATTGGAAAAGCCCAGCTGATTAGGGGTTACATTTTCAAAACAGCTGTTTAAAAATGAGAGTGTCTGTCTCCTCTGTGGTTTGTGATGGATTTTATGATGTCTCTCGTTTTGCAAGTGACAAACTGCACTTGTTGATGTAACGTCTTTGATTTTACACTATCACAGTAAAAAAAGGAGAAGTCAATTACACCTTCCTTGCAATAAAAAGAAACCACACCAAGTAGCTTCTCCGTGTGGGTTAACTTTCATCCTTTCCTTCCTGGATGCATGGATATGAAATGTTAAAGCCTAACCCTGCAAATTATCAAGAGAGGTTTCTGAGATCTTGTATATACTTCACCCTTCTGGGACTGTACATTCCCACCAAACACTGAAAAACAGAAAACAAACTAGGCCTTCACAGTGGCCCCTGAATGCCAGAGGTATATCCCCAAAAGCCCCCAATCCTCGATGCCACCCCAATATTTTGAAGCATAAGGCCATACCAAATAAATTAGTTGTTCGTTGGATTTTTGTCTTCAAAAATGAGAGCAAGATAATTTTTTGTTTTTTACCTATACAAATAAGTTCTTTGGATTTTTCAGATGAAAGTATCAACCGAGCGAATTGTTTTCTTTCTTCAACCAATACGTAAATACAACATGCCTATCTGTTGCAAAGTACTAATGTGAAATATTTTATAAAAGGTCCCCCTAGTGAGATATTTTGGAACCTCAGTCATTAGCACACACACAATCAAGTATAGGAACCAGTCACTTCATTTGCACTTGACTTAAATTGGATTAACGGTTGAGATATAACAAAAAATGTAAAAAAAAAAAAAAAAAAAAATTATGAAAAACTCGTCCAAGCGAAAATGTTTGGAATGTCAGGGATTAATACACAAGCCATGGGCAGTATGATCACTATAGTCTCTTCATTTCCATTTGGTTTGATGTGAACCAGACAAACGATTGTCGAGCTATAGCCAAATATGTTAATTTTTTCTATTAAAATCTGGGGTTAGTGCACACAACGATGGTGTGATCACTAGTCGCTTCAGTAGCATTTGTTTTCTCCTAAATAAAAAAAAACGTCAAAATTAGAATAATTATAAAAAGTTTATTTCGGTAAAAGTGCCAGTTTTACTTGGGTTGTATGTGCAAAGTTGTTCGTACAGTGCATTTAACTTACAGTGGGTGACAAAAAAAATACTTGTCTTAACAGAGTCTTTCAGATAAGCAGATACATTTTCTGAGCTATCATACCAGAATACTACTGTTGTTGGGTGGAAATGTGTCTATGTACTGGGGAGCAGCTTGTCTAATCAGACAGGAAGCTGTAATGTGTTTCTTCTCACACTGTAGCTTTGCTCTGAGGTGTGGCAATAAACATTAAACTCTTTAATCATGTGTAGGAATGGAGATATTCTTGAAAAACATACTATCTGAAGTCAGTTTCTTCTTTTCATTTGGCTAACATGTGTACTACAGAAACTCTAAACATCTATCTTTAGAACCCAACGAGGTGCATTCCAGGAATCAAAATGTTCTTCTGCAGCATCAGAAAGAGAAAGGAAGAAGCAGATATAATTGCCTATAAAGGATTCCACTTCCTTATACACTGATGATAGCAACACATTACAAATATACCTACAGTTGTTGAAAAAAGGCATTAAACTGCATATTTAAGGGACAAAAACATCTAAGTTTCTGTACTGAGCTTAAAATTAGTTTGTTACATCATAGCCTCACTTTGTTTGTTGTGCAGTTTTTTTCACACGTATGATTCAGCCTTTCAACGGCTTGTGGATTTTCCAGAAAGTTCAGCTCTTACTGCCATACACAGAGTAATTATGGATTTAATTAAGTATAGTTTAGCTTAGTTTTTTTTATTCTATGAAACAATCTTACTCTTACACTTAACTCTTCAAGGACTGTAAATAATTTAATTTTTTCTGATTTCATGACCTTGCTGTCATTCAATTAAGCTTTATTTTGATCGCTTTATTCTTTACATCTGCTGTTACCAGCTACTTGCTTGGACATTCAAATTATTACCCAGCTTTTGCAGTAATCTATAGAAATATTGACACATTGAAATCTACACTCAAGGCTCTATTTTAGGTTCTTCACTAATTGACGGTGGGGTTTATAAAAGCCAAATTAGATGTGATATTCTATTTTTAAAGAACTCATAAGTCCACTCTCTGTCATCTTCACAAAAACAAATAGGATCAATATGTGTACCAGCACGCAGAGTCTATGTTGCTTCATGTTCCACTAAAGAGGCATGCCAAACCTCCACCAAACAACTAATTTCCACTCATAGTCTGAAGAATACTTATTTTTAATCCACAATTCTATTCCAGATCAATCCCAAAGTGTAATGTGGTCACAGGTAGACCTCTCAAAAAAGACTTCACAAAAGTCTGCCCAGTAGTTTCATGCGTAAAGTTACTAACACAGACAAATAAAAAACATAACTTTATTGGCGGAGCCAATAAACAGAAATGAAAATGATGTAACTTCAATGTTTTCCCATTTATTTCTGCCATGGACTGAAATATCCAACAGAGGGAGCTATTTTTCTTCTGTAACAAGACCATCAGTGCCTGTATGGACAAACGGTGCCAAACCGATGTTAAGTGGGTGAATCTCCCCAGTTTCCCAGACAGCAGTTCTGAAGTCGCAGGGACACAACCTGTGATCCACTGCACCCGCCAGAGCCTCCACTGGGTTGGCTCTGCTCCGTGGCCTCAGCTGGGTATTTACAACCAGAGGGGGGGTGTGGGGGGGGCACCCCAATTGTGTTGTTATTGACCAGCTGAGGAAAAGAGGCGGATCGATAAGCAGATCCGATTTGTTAGCCTCGCAGACGATACGCCAAATGTCATCAGAGCAACGGCCGGCAGCGCGCAATTTCATTTAGCGCCAGATCTCTTCTGCACGTGCGACAACAATCAAGAGGAAGGTAAGGAACAGCCTGTTGACGTTACTTTGGTTCAAAGCTGGTTAGTCACTAGAACAGGGTGTGCTGTTTATTAGCGCTCATGAAAGCATATTTTTTTACCACTAATGACCTGCGTTTATCAGATTAAATGTGAGTGAATGTGAAAGCAATGTGTGAATGAGCCTAGACAGCATTACTATTGTTAATAAGACTTGTGTGGGTGAGTGGCCTCTCCATGAGAAAGGTTTGCAGAGCTGGAATTACATGGATGCTGCATCTGCTGCAGTGTGGAGCTTCAACAACTTTATAGTGCTAAAAGGAGGTAGATGGAGGGCTGAAATGATAAAGTGATGACACCTTCAAGGGTGAATTAGGAAAAGTGACAGCTGCCTCAGTCTGGAAACAGAAACAGTGCACATGTGTGATATATTGTGTTGTTTTTAGGGACATTAGAGCAGCAGAATGGACCTGGTGAAGATTGCAGTGTCCTTTCACATCCTCCTATGTCCTGCATGGACTTCATCCTATCATTCTTCCATGGACAGCATCCTGTCTGCTCACTCAGGTGAGATAACCTGATGTGTGTATGTGTTGCAGAATGGGTTCAGGCCTGCCAGTTATGTAAGAAAACCTCTTTCATGCTGCAGTTATGCATTTTGGCAGACTGCTGATGGTGCATTCTGCTTTCTCTGGTCTCCCCACAGCTCTCAGGTTGTTTGATGGGCCATTGGGTTTTGAGCCCTGTTGTCTGATGTCACCCCCTCCACCACCGCTCTTCCCTCCTCCACCTAAGCTTTGGAAGAGGGGCAGCCCTGTAGGTCTGCATAAAATATCCTATCTGTAATTGCATGGCCACTGTTCACCACTGACTGAAAGCCTGTTTTGTGGAATTTTGTGTTTGCTTTGTGGAATGAAGGAGGTGATCAAAACATTAGAACCAAGCATACACGGAGGAGATGTGAAGGAAAAACAAAAGCCTGTGACAACAGGTTGTTCACCTGGACCTCCAGCACCTGGACCTCCAGGGCCTCCAGGACCACGTGGCTCAGAGGTGAGGCCTCACTTCAAAATGAATTACCACTAAATGTTGTTGGCTTTACATTAGTTTTTACCACATGATTAAATCATTGTGATTTACACTGCTGATAGAAATGAAACCAAATTACATTTGTTGTATTGATCTGTCTACAAATGTGCCATCCTCCACAAAAGACATGTGAGCTGTAAATAAATCAAATTTCTTCTTTCAGGGTCATAGTGGATTGCCTGGCATAAGAGGGCCAAAAGGGGAGAAGGTGTGTGCTCTTGTTAATTTTATCTCTAATTCAGTTTTCTGTTGAGAGATTTGTTTCTGTGTTCTGCTCTAATATCTTTTCTCCCTCCATTTGGTGTCCTCCAGGGAGAAATTGGACGTCCAGGGTCAAAGGTGAGCAGCTCTTTCTCTCCTCCATGTATCCTCTCCATCGCATGTGTCCTTGTAATAATGAGATCTTGAACCCCCCCATCTTTGTCTGTCCCATCTTTGCATTCTCAAGCTCTGTGATGTGATTTGTCTGTTCATGTGCTCAGAATATCTCTGCAACTGTTAGATGGGTTATGCTACATCTACTCAGAAGATGCAGTATACACAGTAAAGCTTAACCACCATCCTTAAATGTATCCTGTTATCCTCATGCTCCCCACCTCCCTATCAGTCCCCCCTTTTCTCTCTTCCTCTCCGTTCTTCTCTCCTTTGCCTGGTTCCATTAGCCCGTCATACTGCACCCTAGCCCTGCTGATCCAGCCTCTCCACCACTCCACTTGTGCATTTTAATCTCCCAAAGTGCTTTTGCTCTCCATGATAAATCACTTCCAAAACACACACACACATAGACACACAGCAAGCCCATGATGTCTCTACAGCTTGCAATTTTAATGACGGGCAGCTAAACAGGGGCACGTCGCTGGTATGACTGCAGCCCTGCGACACTAGTTGAGGTGTTGCTGAGATGTGGGGCTGCTTCTAGCTGTCCAGCTTGGATGAATCTGGCAGCAGAGTGATATCGATAAAGGTTTTAATCCTAAATAGGAATCAGTAACAGTAAATTTCTCTGTAGAGGCTTTGCTCCCTTATCTTAGTAAAGGAATCATAAAAAGTCAGTTTTATCATTTGATACTGATACATATTTACCATTTCAATAAGTAAGTATTCCAGGATGCATAATGCATAATTAGTTTAACTGTGTGCTGACTGTTTGTGTTCCTACAGGGTCGGATTGGAGCTCCAGGCCTCCCTGGGAAACCAGGGCAACCAGGCTGGCCTGGACCAGAGGGGCCAAAAGTAAGTGTCGTGGACCTTCCTTATGTACTATGAGATCTTTGTGTCGCAGGACATATTAAAGAAGTCACAGATTGATATGAGACAGTCACTGAGCTGTTTCTTTTTTGTTTTAAGGGTGAAAAGGGAGATTCAGGTCTGATGGGTTTACCTGGACTGCGGGGTCCACCGGGAACGAAGGTCAGCTGCAGATTTACAACATGAACAAATTAAAATCAAAATTTTTTCTTGGATTTTTACTTCTTATATTCCTTATTTGCATTTTCAGGGATTACGTGGTTACAAAGGTGAAAAGGTACATTCAGATGGAGATTTCTTCATAAATGTCTGTTTTTAAAGCTTCAGATGATGTTTTTAAAAACAAAAGGAAGATTTTTTCATAAGAATGACGTTTTTGATTAGTGTATAATTGAGGGAAAAAGGCAAACGAGGCAAATTCCCTTTGCAAATAAAAACTTTTGATTTTTAATATATAATGACGGTCACAAACAGTCTGCTAAATGACTGTAGAATAACATAGAATAGAATAATAAAATAGCAGTTAAAAATAAAATCAAACCCTGACTTGAGACATGCATTCTACCTTGAAAAATTTACAGACTGGTTCATTTCAACTGCAAAGTAACTTTATTGCAGACACTAATTCGCAACACATCATTTGGGTCAATTAAGAACAAAGAAGAAGATTAATGCAAAGCTTAAAGGCAGCATTTTACGGTACAGCTGATATAAAACCATGCCATGTGTGCTATAAATTGATCATCAACAATAACAAACAATAATATTTGTTTTTTACTAAGTTATAATTAAGGCCAAAGTGTTCACAACACTATTAATGAGTTTGCATTGTGAAACCGTGGATAAACATCGCTGTCAGGCTAATTCATCTCATACCTGTATATTACTGTATTGCAGCATCCTTCATTTAAATGATATTGAAATTGCTGCAGTCTGTTTATAACTAAAACTGAACACAATGCCTTGTCCTCTCATCTTTCCTTATGTTCCTCCTTTGTTTTTTCAGGGGGACCATGGTGACCTCGGCTTAGCTGGACCAAAAGGCGACCAGGTTTAATGAAAATGTTTTTCTTTATTAGGAGTTATTTTAAATTATTATTACAAGCTCTGAAGATGTTTGGAAAGTGCTATGTAATGGTATTTGGAGTACTTATATCTGGTTATGACAGTGAGCACCCCAGCTCATTGTGTGTTCTGGTGGAACTGAAATTTTGACTAAATTGCATAATCCTCTATGACAGGTATTGGTTGAAATTAAAGTAGCTTATGAGAAACTGGTTTTAATTTAAACAGTTTTTACAAACACGGATATCTCAGAAAAAGATTTTACGTTTCATTAGTTGTGTATATGAGATAATCACTTTCCTCACATTTTCTGTTTAGGGTTCCATTGGTTTGCCTGGGATGCTTGGGCAGAAGGTAAGAAAGACATTCAAAAACAGAAAAATGCAAAGCTTGGGTTAAGTATGGTTTTTATTTTACTCTTCTGACAGGGTGAGCTGGGACCAAAGGGAGAGCCCGGTGTGCCAGGGAAGAGAGGACCAACAGGTCGCCCAGGAAAGAGAGGCAAACAGGTGGACAAATACAATAAGTACAACATCTTATCTCCATAAGAAATAATGGAAAATTGTAATTTATTAAATCTAAGCTATTATTTGACCATTGACATAATGTTAATGGGAATGCAAACACATACTGAAACTTATGTTCCCATGTACTAGTAGAAATGTAGGCAACTCTGGTCCTAGAGAGCCACATTCCTGTAAGTGTTGTGAGTTTACCTGCTGCATCTCAGCTAACTCAGATCAATAGGAAATTAGCAGTTTGATGTCAAGCGCTGCACAAGTCTGCTAATTAAGCCTGCTGTGCATCAGGACTGATGCAGCAGAGACACTCAACACTTGCAGGAGTGCGGCTCTCTAGGACCAGAGTTGCCGACCCTGTACTACATTATCACAACTATGCACTAATACTAAGCTGTAGCATGATTTGTTCAGGGCATGAAGGGTCATTCTGGTGCCCCGGGAGCCATGGGCCCCCCAGGAATTCCAGGTCCTGATGGCCTTCCTGGCCCACCTGGTCCTCCTGCTTCAGGTACTGTAATACATACACACCACAAACGATCTGCCCGTATTTCATACATTACAGGTAACTTGTTATGTTAACCAAGTACTTCTTTGCAGGTCTATATGTTGTAGGAGAAAAAGGGGCGACGGGTCCTCAAGGTCCACCAGGTCGCTGTGACTGTAATACCATAGCAAATAATGCCCCTTTTGGAAGCTACACACAACGACATGGGGGCAATAAAGTTGCTGCTGTGAGATTGTACACATTCACAATGTAAACTGAAACTGTATCTGTGGGGAATGTATAAATACTCGTGTTCGTTGTGCAGATATATGTGGTGAACAGTGAGGAGGAAATGAGCCGCTTACATATAGACAACGCAATGGCATTCAGGAAGGATCAGAGGATGCTGTATTTTAATGACAAAGGTGGATGGAGTCCCATACAGGTGACTATTTGAATATCATGATTCATTAAAATAACAATGTTTATAACATTGTTTATAACATGTTTGTAACATTTATAAAAAAAAACACTAAAAATGACTGTTATCATTATTATTCCAGCCTTTCCAGCCTTTCCAGCCTTTCCAGTCTACTGAGACAATCCCAGACAGAGTTGGTGCTTGTGGGGATGGAAAAGTGCAGGCCCAACATGGGGAAGAGTGTGACGATGGGAACCAGATTGTTACTGATGCATGTCTCAGTGAGTTACATGCTTCTAATGCTCACCTGTACACATGTAATTATGCATACATGGAGCTACATTAATAGAAATAAAAAGCTTAAAATATTACGTAACTTTACAGGAATTTTTTGCCTTAAAAATAATTTATTTTCTATATATGGCTCATGAGATATCATGCAGTGCATGTGGCACAGGCTCTTTTTATACAGTTTATTGGCAAAGATTAAAGAAGTAAACACTGAAACCTTTTTTCTTGATCTTTCATTAATCTTTCCCCTTTTTTCTGCCAAGCTTTCATTACTCTCCACTTCTGTTCAATTAAATGAACAGAAAAATGCTGTACTGGCATCACTGAAAACAGGCTGCAGTGCCAAAGAGATTAGTAATGTCTTCCTTCTCCCCTCCCTCTCTTGGTTTCTCCTACCTCTGCCTATGCATTATCCTCTACTCTTGGCTTTTGCAGACTGTAAGTGGGCATACTGTGGAGATGGCTACCGACATGAAGGCATGGAGGAGTGTGATGGAAAGGACTTTGGTTATCAGACCTGCAAATCATATCTTCCAGGGTATGTTCACTGCATATTAAGTGTGTTCTTCTAGTGGTGTTTACACCATTACACATAAAACAGAACCACTATGTTGAATGAAAACTAATCTAAATTGCAGAAGCACTGTGAAATACAAAGCATATATATTTAATGAACAGCTTATAAAAACATCTTTAATAGCAAAAATACTCATTTTCTGTAAGATATAGTTGTGGGGGAACATCCATTCATTCATTTTCTACATGTTGTTTTAGATCATTTAGGTTTGCAGGCTTTTGTTAATAAACAGCTTGGACAAACTTTATATAAGTGCAAATGCCTGGGTCCTTTTGATTATTAAAAACAAATCATCACAGCACAACCACTATGCTTAACAGCTGGTGTGGTATTTTATTCTGAGGAAGCATGTTTGTATTTTCCAAACATGGCACAATAAATTATGAACAACATTAACCTGAAAGTTTGGGACCAGCAAAGTGTCATAAATGTTGCTTTTACAGAGATGGGCACTCTTGTTAATCATGAGTGAAAAGTCTGAAACTACTTTTTCACACTGTTTGTGCATGTTTGCTTAATTTTTGTTAAATATCACGATGTAAGATGCCATTAATTGTTGTTCATTGGAGGTTGTATTTAACAAAATGTAGGACTTAAGCACATGATATTTTTATGTCTTGAGACATAAAACATTGGAATTTAGAAAAGGTTGCACATATTTTTTCCCTTGTTGTTTTGATCTTAACTGATTTTCCCACTTCCACTCTAAACTACTATCCCGCTGGCTGTAGCATAAACAGAAAGTTGTATATGTCTCCAGTGACTTTTAATAGAAACAATGCCAGTAGGTGTATTTCCTAAAGTAATAGAGAATTAGAAGGTAATAGATGCTTGTTATATACTAGGAGTAAATGTAAACAATTTGTTGTTGTAAACCTTTTTCCATGTCTTATGCAGGTCCTTTGGGCATCTCAAATGCACCAACTCCTGTATCATTGATTCTACTGGCTGCAAGTACTTCACTTGAGTTGAAAAGTTTAGAAATGGCTACAGTGGATGTTTTAAACTTCCTCTTTCTGATTATGGGGATTATACTTCAGATTTCCACTGAAGTCTCAGCCCTTTGTAATTACTGACTGCCTGAAAGAATGTATTAAAAGGAAGCTCCAGTGCCTGCTCTGAGCCATGAAGTCATGGAAGTCAGTTTTCGATCAATTGTTCATAGTTGAGGTCAAATTTCCCGTCGCATCAACGGCTGCAGCACTGTTACAAACTCTAGAGATGGGAGAAATCCTAAAATGGTTTAATAACTGTATCAAATGCAATTGTTACAATGTTTATGACCTGCTGACTGTTAATCTGGAAATAAGCTAAGTCCCCCTTAGGCCGGGGTTAAAAAAGCCTTTTGCAAAGAGGTGGTTACATATTATTGATACTGTAGTGTGCAATTTGGGGATGCGTGAATGTGTTTAACTTTGTGCTATGTATTTCAAAACATTAATGAAGTTGCATGTCAATGTAAATTAGTGCACAACAGATTGCTTTAACCATTACTGTAGCAGAGCAAGCCAAGTGGTAGCTCACAGGGAGGGGATATGTGGAGATCATTCGACAGAAGAAAAATGAATGTCATACTGCAAAAAAAAGAAAGGAAGAAAGACTGTCTGTGATTACTGAAGCAGCATGAAGTTACATCAGACTAAGTTTACTAAGATGTGATGATTATCTTCCCGCATGGTTGTAAATCAAATAAAGTACAGTACAACAATAAAGAGTCCAGTCAGCTGCAGTTGTGGGTGTGACTGATGAGGAAAGCAGCCAATGAGAGGAAAGCGTCTTGCAACAAGTTTTGTGAACCGCCACGTAGAGGACCACTGCAAGCTTTTCTAGTGGGGGAAAAAAAGAGTGATTCTCTGAAGTGTGTGTTTGTTTAACGTATAAATATGCTGCTGCTGGTCGTGCTGGGCTGGTTCTGCGCATTTCTGCTGGGCTTCATCAGCGGGGAAAAGCTGACTCAAGCTGAGGTTAACATAGAGGTCCTCAGCAGACCTTTCATCTGTCGCCGAAAGACAAAGCTCGGAGACATGCTCATGGTGCATCATGAAGGATACTTTGAGAACGGAACCATGTTTCACTCCAGGTACATCTCTACAGGTTGTTGTGACATTTATCACTAAGCTTCTGATTCTCCAGAGTCTTGTTTTAAAACTTCTAAACACTGAACCCATTATATGTGAAGTCCCCTCGTTACTATATAACATAAAAGCTTTCATACTGTTGACAAAATAGGATTTTGGTTTGCAGCGCTCGTGCGCTAAGATCATTGGTCCAATTCAGTGTCACGTGTTTTAAAACTAAACGGTGAATTCGTTTTATGCTCTTTTCTTTTCTGCTGGTAAAATAGAAACGCCTTTGGTTTTAAGACAACAGTCTCCATAAAATCTGACACAGTCATAAAACGACGGAAGTTAAAAAGAAAAAGACAAATCTGAGACCGGAAACGGAAACTACAAGAACAAGAAATCGACTCCAGTTAACTTTATTATCTTCCAAAGCCTCTTTTCTTTTATGTTAACATTTCTAATCCTTAAACATGCAACATTTCAAAGTGTAAATAACTATAAAATGCTGAGGTGTTCCAGACCTCTTAAAAAAAACTTCACTAATCACTACAAGCAAGCCTGTGCTGTTATGCTCCTGTAATAAAAGTATGCCTAGTGCTGGAGCCAGTGTGAAGTGTAAAAAAAAATCAACTCATACAGGAGACAGAGACAAATTAAATATGACTGGAAATGAAAACCATATTAGACAGAATCATGTGTGTCCCCATCATTGAACAGCTATGAATATTAGATAGAAGATGGTCTTCCAATCTCTGTTACTGCTAAAGCATCTTTAGTGAACATTTTCTACTTCTGTAAGGAGAGGGTAAGCCAAAAGTAAAGTGCTAATTGTATCCATAATGTAACCTGATGAAGATTTTTGTTAACCATGTTTGAAAGAAAAGTTAGAATTGTAAATTATATTTTAAGCTTATGTGACAAAGAAAATGTTCTTTTTTTTCCATGATTTATGCCTTAGACAGAAATTTAACTGTTTTGCACTGCAAGCTTTCATTCAAAAGTTGCCTTACGTAATAAAAAAATATTTTCAAACTGTCTAACAGATGTTTTGACTTAATAACATCGGTTACATTTCCCCTGTGATATCATCAAGTAAGAACATGATTGGAACAAACTCGTAATAAAAATCTTAAGAATGACATTGTTCACATTACTATATTATGTATATCCTATATTTCTACATCTTACATTACTGTATGCAATATTCCCACTATGGTAAAGCATAAGAGAGAAAGCTTAATAAAATAAAATGTGCAGACAGTAAAGGAAATGATCTGTCTGATTGAGCTTATGTAGAAGCTTCAGCATAGTCTCTAGAAGAGCTTTCTGAAATCATGTCCTCCCTTTTTCGACTGCTTCACATAGTCTGTATTTGCTCTGTAGTCGAAACTCTGGTGACAAGCAGCCGATGTGGTTCACACTCGGCATCAGGCAAGTGCTGAAAGGATGGGACATTGGACTGCAGGACATGTGTGCTGGAGAGAAAAGGAAGCTCATACTACCTCCAGCCCTGGCCTATGGGAAGGATGGGAAAGGTACTGCAGCCTCAAGCTCAATTGCATGTCGCTGAATGAATAAGCCCATTAACTGATTTAAAGAAGCTGCAACACTTAAGTAACCAGGTATGCATGTTATGCATCCACGGTGTATCACTTGGCTGTCTTATTCTGAATGGCTTCCTAAGACATCCACACTGAATGAAGGATTTATTCAGAAATGTTTGTCCGCTCTTTTTTTCCACATCAAATATGTACACAATACAGTTTGTTCTGCTGAGCACAAACTCCCCTAACCAAATATATCTGTCTCCTTTATGCTAATGTTGCGACTATCTTTGTGTACTGAGGTGTGGGGTTTTCTTTTGCATCTCTGCACTGTGCGCCTGAAGGGCACCTGTAGTTTTTTCTCATTCATTCCTTCATCATGTTGTCTTTTCCCTCTGCGAACAGCTCACCCTTCAGCTGGCTGCAGCCTCAGTCTGCCTGATCCTGTTTGTGTTTATTTGTTGTTTACTCTTGGATGGGTGGATCTATCTACCTACCTACCTACCTACCCACCCACCCACCCACCCACTCACTCACTCCCTTGTGGCGCCTGTGGCAGGTCCTGGGGGTCTTCCGCCTGAGTGCGTGGGCTGCCCTCTTGGCTGCCGGGTGCTGGGATGGGGCGGGCGGGTGGACGCCAGTGTGGGCTGGAGTGTGGTGATGGGGAAGGGACGCTGGTGCAGGCAGGGGCGATGGAGGGGAGGGGGTTTGGGAGGGTGCGCAAGGGTGTTTTGTCCTGTCTAGGCTACCCCACATAAAATGGGAAACAGCTGTGGTATATAGATAGATCTAATCTATCTATCTATCCTATCTAATCTATCTATTCTATCTAATCTATCTATCTATCTAATCTATCACTATGTAACTACCAACAGAACCTATTTTTGCTGATAATTCTATTTAATTTTTTACCCTACTGTCCTGTATTATCTATGATCAGGTAAGATCCCACCTGAGAGCACACTGACGTTTATTGTTGAGCTACTTGAGATCAGGAATGGACCGCGGTCACATGAATCCTTCCAAGAAATGGATCTCAATGATGATTGGAGACTTTCCAAATATGAGGTAAAGACAATGATTAAACTGTTTTTCAACCGTTAACATTAAGGTTACAGATCACGCCTTAAAACATCTAAACGCAAGATGGGGTGACAATTAATAGGAGAAAATCATCAGTATTTTGCAGATAACAGAGTAATGTCATTATGTTGGATATTATTCTCACCTATTAAAAGGGAACTGAATAAAACAGAACACCCAGGGAACAGTGCCCAAACTGTCTTTTTAATTTAATACTTGTATTTTTTGTGTTTTTTTAAAAATCAACACTTACCCTGTCCGTTTTGCATCTGTCAGGTGAAAGAATATCTGAGGAAGGAGTACGAGCGTTACGGGCAGCCTCCTAATGACACCCTACATGAGAACATGATGGAGGAAATCTTTACTAGAGAGGACGAGAACAAGGACGGCTTTATATCTTCCAGAGAATTCACATACAAACATGATGAACTGTGAAAAACATCTGGTGTGGAGTGTGGTAAAAAAGACAGGAAACCTGAAGCATCTTGTTTATAAAGCTGAGAAGTCTATGTTTCAGGCTTAAACAGTTTAGTAAGAGAAATGCTGTATTGGATCAATGTTGGCTTGAATTTACTAAATGTAAACCAGTGTGTGAAAAATTTAAAGGTATTGACATCAAATGGGACAGCAAGAAGGTTGCCGGTTCGAGCCTCGTTTGGGGCAGGGGTCAAACTGGGAATCTTTCTGTGAGGAGTTTGCATGTTCTCCCCGTGTTAGCGTGGGTTCTCTCCGGGTACTCTGGCTTCCTTCCACAGTCCAAAGACTGAGGGATAGGAGATTTGAGACACTAAATTGCCCATAGGAGTGTGTGTGCATGATTGTTTGTTTATGTGTGTTGGCCCTGTGATGGACTAGTGACCTGTCCAGGGTGTACCCCGCCTCTCGCCCAATGTCAACAGGGATTGGCTTCAGCCCCCCCGTAACCCTGTTCAGGGAATTAGCAGTAGAAAATAGATGGATATCAAATTATTCAAATTAATTTTATATATAAATTTTAAAGACATGTTGGTATTTATAAATAAATCTGAAGTTATGAGTCTGGATTGGAGATGTCATAAGGTGCTAACTGCTACTGAATCTGCCTGTTAAAGTCCCCAGAAATATTTTTCTACATACAGTTTATTTGTTTTTTTTTTTCCAATTTAGGTAAAAAGAAAACTAAATTCTCCTAAAAAGTATATTTAATGCTACAACATAAATTTTGCTTGACATTTTTCATTGTCAGAACAGCATAATGGATAACTACTACATTTAGTTGTTGGAGCTTCGGCCTAACTCCACTTCTTTCCTGGTGCTTTCCATTTGCTGTACCCCTCTATTGTTTCAGGATAACATATCCCCTCCTGTGCAGACCAATAAACTGTAGTCATCTAGCTCTGCGTAATGCTGCAGGAAAAAAACACCTTAATAAGCAGCTAGGCCAAGCAGGACCATCCAGACTGGATTACAGGTATATTACCTGCCATTTTAACCATGTGAAGCTCTGAAGCTGGTTAGCGTGAAGAAGAATTCTCAACAAGAAATAAGTAAGTTTGAGTGTTTCTGTAGGAGCATCATGTAAACAAGACTAAAGTAAAGACAAAACAAATGATCTATATTAAGTAGAATTACACATGACCTTGTGTTAAACAGACCAACACACTCGTGGCTTTTTTATTTTAACAACTTTATTATCTCCCATTTAGGAGGTTTTCACAATAAACCAGCAGGTGGCAGCATCTTCAAGTGTTAGTATTGATTAGTATGTACAGAAGTAAAGAGACTGTTCATTTATTTGGATAAAAACACAAACTGAGACACCTCCCAGTAACTGTCCCATTACATGTTCTGGAAAAGAAAATATTACATCAATGGAGGTAGCACCATTACTGTATGTTAATGATTAACATCCAGGGGTTACATTACCCAGCAATAAAAGCCTAGAATTCACATTTTAATCCTGTTTATGTCCTGAATTTAAAAAAGAATTTGGATCAGCTTGTTGCACTCTAGTCAACATGGTCTCCAACCATTTTTTTAGTGTGGATTTAAAAAAAAAAATTGCATTCCTGCTTTGTTGGGCACTTACATGTAGCATGTTACATGTAGCATGTAGCAAGTGTCAAGACACTTGACAAATATATATTTATACATACTTGACACAGTATAAAAGAGCCTAAGAACTTTATATTGTGTTTTAAATGTATGTTAGTGCTAACGTTTTCATTAGGTCTTGAATTGTCTGGTAATCGTCGTGGAAGCACTGGAGTGATGTGCATCTGTATGTAACTTATGAGTTAGAAATGCAGCGAGTCCTCCTCCTCACACACATTCAAAACATTCCACACTGGAAAAGGTCAGAGGTCACACAGAATAAGGCCGGACACTGTTTGACACTTACAGTGCAGACAAAGTCTCCATGGTGGCTATGTTGTTATTATGATGAGCTGTCATAAGATGGAGGAGAAATATTTCAGATTTTCTCTTTAAGGTTGAAAATGAGGGCGAGTCTTTAACTCATCTGAGGTGTGTCCTGATCCCCGGTGGTTTGGGGTTCACTGCATTTGGAAGCAAAGAGTGGAGGGGAGAAATAACAGATGAGAATAAGTTCATGGAAAACAATGAAATGCAGCAAGTCTTCACTGTGACTACCTCTGTTTTCTTTGCTGGGGTAGATGCGAGGGAAAGGCTTGAATTCGTCAGGTGGTGGTAGGTCTTCTACAGGGTGGAACTGAAACTTGGATTCAAAATCATCTGCAGGTGAGAAGATTCATTTAGTAAATGTTAGATCTAATCCTGTAGTAACCATTTCTCCTTCTTCTATATTTCTAAAAAAAAAAGTACAAAACACAAATGCTGGCTTCGCTTTGGTGGCCGATCCTCGTCACAAGCAGTTTTTATCCTATAAATGGATATTCCATTGCGTGCATTTGACCTTTAGAATTTATTCTCTTACACATCTTATTTTTAAATGTGGTTAAAGTCCTACCCAAGCTGTGCAGGTGTCCATTCCTGAGGCTGAATGGCGGCGGAGGGGGTGGTGGGGGAGGAATGCGGGTAGACAACTCTGTGGTTGGGGAACGTGCTGGTGGAGCTGGTGGTGGAGCTAGCCGACCCACACCTGTTCACAAAGGAGGTAGATGTCAGTCATTTTTTTATGAGCATGTAAACCATTCATTAAGCCAGATTGGAAGAGCATAAGGAATGACTGGATTAAGTTAGCACATTATTCAGTTGTGTTCAGTAGAGTAACAATATTTTGAGTTAATTACTTTTTTAATGTGTGTGGGCTTCTTCAAAAAAAGCTGTGCATTAGTTAAAAAGGGAACAGAGTGTGAATTGTTTTGTGAATGTGTACTTTTAGATAAAACAGTGGAAAACATAATTGATATGACAATAAAACGCACACAGTAGGAGACACCACAAATCTTTTGAATCAGCTTCAAAATCTGTTTGGTGTTTCTTTCTCAATAAACTGCCCATCTCACTTAACATGTTCCACTATGTCTCTGTGTCTTTCTTCCTTAATATTGGTATTGGCCATTCTCACTATAATTATTTGTGTTGTAATTATTCCCCATGCATGCATGTTGCTCAAAGGAACAAGGCTGCTACTCTCCAGCATTGCCTTACCCCAAATGTTATCAGCTTTAAACACTAAAAGTAAATAGCAAATGCATTTATTTAAAAAATTAGGGAACAAATTAAAGACACAGTAGCTATGAGCTACAAAAAGGTATAATCTGTGTCTTTTGAAGCTCGTTTAACCATTTACGAAGAAAAAAAGTATTTTCTCTGATAGAATCAGTGGTGTCTATAATTAGCTTAGTTAAAGTGGCATCATGCCTTTGTATTTGAGTCACACTGGTCAAAATGATGTGAATTAAATTTTCAGTGATTTTAGAGGAATTTCACTCAACATCCACATATAAATCTGGCACATGGAAAGGTTTTTTTCAGTCTTGTATCCATTTTCAACTTTGTGCTGACATGTGGGTAATTAAGTAAGAAATGAAAGCACAAGCTGTGACAAAAAGAGGTTGCTCACACCTACCGGCACTTCTGGGCACAGCTGGTGGTCGTCGAGTAGGAGCGTTACAGGGATATGAGGGAGGCAGTGAGCGCATTGCTGATGAGGGTACTGGAGCTACTTTAGGAGGAGGTAGAGGGTGGGTGGACTGACAGCTAGGGATGAAGGATGCAGGTAGAGGTGGAGGAGGAGGAGGAGGAAGTCCCAGAGGGCTGTCACGCAAAATGGGGAACCGAGAAGGTTCAGAGTAGACAGTGGTGGGAGGCAGAGAGAAGAAATAACCTGAGGAACGGTCTCCTGCTACGGATGAAGGAGACTGGTATGGTAGTGGTGGAGGTGGAGGAGGAGTGGAGGGCTGGGACACTGATGTATGGTGAGGGTGCTGGATGGGAAGCCATGTTGGCTTGGTAACCTGGGATGGAGGGGGAGGCGGAGGGCAGGAGGGGAGAGGGGGAGGCTTGTTGCCTGGTCGGTCCTGGAAAGACTGCGTTGGGGGAGGAGGGGGTGGAGCAGAGGGAGGGGCAGGTGGAGGCGTGGAGGGAGATGAAGCAGGGAAAGGAGGTGGGTATTTGGTGCTGTGAGAGGGAGAGGAAGGAGCAGAGGATGAGGAGGAGGCTAGCAGACGGTGGAAGGAGCTTTGGACGTCTGCTGTCCTGGGAGACTCGGGAATGCTGCCTGAGTCCGCTGATGCAGGCGGGTTCCAGAGTGGCTTCAGGGAGGCTGATGAGCTCGATCGAGACACTTAACACATGCAAACACACACAAAAGAGTCATTTAGATGGTCAGAAAATCTATAAAAGGTTGTTGAAATTCATCAGTTTGGCTTTTAGACCAACCTGGGGTCTTGACTGCTAAATCTCTCTGTCCTATAGGCCTGAGAGTGGGAAACCCTCCAGCAAAGAGCCCACTCAAAGAGGCTCCCATAGGTGGTGTCCCACTTGATGAGCCCTGAGAACCATCATTTCCTGATACGTCTGCAGGGTTTGCTTTGGGCTCTGAGGAACATCATACACACACACATCACAGGGTATTGAGTAATATTGAAGTCAGTCATTACATGGAAGGAAAACAATCTATTAATTATTTAATTGTTTATTTATCCACTTATTATGTTATTTATTTTAATTTATACAGTTACTTTACTTGCACTCTTTTAATATTAATGAAAATGTATTTCAGTTCCATTAACCCTTTTAGCCCTATAATAATATATTTATTAGAAAAGGGACAGTTTGACTGATAAAAATCACCAAAAAGCTGCGGTACTTTAAAGTACACATGCGCCACAGTGTCACCAGTGATCCTCCGTGGTAGTCAAAGGGTCAATATGGGTCAAACATCTTCAGTCATATCTATTTTTTATTGTATAACAGAAATAAAACCATTCATATGGTTAAATATGACTCATCTTTATTTAGGTCTTATAAGTATTACTTCAAACTGGTCACACTTAAACATTGCCTTAGGAGAGAGTATAGGTGTGACTGGTTGTTTGTCTTTCATGTTGACCCTGCGATGGACTGGTGACCTGTCCAGGGTGCATCCTGTCTCTCGCCGCATTGCTGAGACAAGCTCTGGCTTCCCCCCATATAAGATGAATGAATTAATGAAAGTATCATCCCTACAAGCAGCATAAGGTAAATACACCTCATATAATTGCTTCTACATTGGCACAAAATAAATCAAACACCTGATAATGTGGTTAGATGTGGCAAGTAAAGTAAAGTAGGGATGTTTCTGATACTTAAAAAAGGTTTTACTCAATCTGAAGAAAACTGAACGACTGATTCCTCGACAATCGAGCCATAATGCCAGACCACCAAAACTCTGGCACATTATTCTGTTATATTCTTATACAAACTTTTACAGGTACAACATGCAAAGCTTTCTTCAATGTCCCAGAGAAGGAAGGAAGCTCCAGCTTGTGAAAAGATAATATTCCTCCCTCATCTTCTTTCTGCTCTTCCTTTGCAGGATGGAAGATTAGACATAGAAAATCTGCTAGAATTCATTCATGTGTGTCTCCCTAAGGAAGCCTGGCTGTTCCCTAGCCACCTCTTCTCTGACTTAGTGCAGAAGACACACCTGTGTTCTGATTCAGCATGATAGCAAGCTTCACAGTACCGAAGATCTCAAATGGGTCAGCCTAGTTAGTTCAGCTGATGCAAGGCTTTTTGTGGGGCTGCAGAGCAAAGCATTTGGTAAAGTAGGAATGGGTTGTAAAATAATGTCTCCTTTTCAAAAGGCCATAAACTTGAACAGTATGTCCTTGCCTTTATGTATAAATGCAAGACAGATGAAACCTGTATGAGTTAAAACTCCAGGATGAAATTTTTTTGTCAATTTCATACAAAACCAGTTGTCTGGATTCATCTTTGCCCTGCAATGAAACTAAGATCTACATATGCATACTGACACATTGTGCTGAGAGATTCACCAGCAAAGAGCACACGTGACTGCTTTGGATGACTCTAGAGAGGCTCAAAGACAAAGCAATAACATGCCTAAAAGAGGAAATCATGCTTAATGTTTCTCTGGACAGCAACTCTGACCTCCACCTTTTACCTTCGGTCCGAAACATGCTGCAGTACAACTCAGAGACATTTGTTTGGTTAATTTTTTACTGGTCCATTTTTAGGGATCTGAATAATTTCACTTCATTGAATTGATAAAAAAAAATCATTTTAAGTATCTTTCACCCATCACCCATTAACTTGTTCAGTGATGTAGGTAACATGTGTAAGACTAACCCCACCTCTGTGGCAGTGACCTAAAGGATGATTCCTACTCAAACTGTACTACTTTAGATTTCTTTGACAACTAGATTGACTTTTAAAAATGAAAGAATAGATAAATAAGACTTCAAGGTGGGAAAACTGAAGTACTTGTCATGACTCTTTGTCTACCGTTACTGTCACTGAATTTGTATTTTCTATACTACCTGCATCATAATTGGCTGTAGGGATTCTTTCATGAAGCATGCACTTGCTTCTTTAAATATATCTCACAGAAACACATCCTCCTACTGACCTATATAACTTTCTCCCTCATCACTTTCGCCTGACATGAACATTTTCCTTTGTTCTTCTTTTTACCATAATCCATCACACAATAGTACATTTAAATGTACAGAGGCAAACTATCAAACTCTATAAGTCTGTATGTGAGACGGACTCATGAGAGATCTTTCAGCGATAACACAGTGTTTGTATTAATGAATGGTTTGGTTGTTGGACTTACTGTCGACCACAGGACCACTGCGGTCGTTGACCTGTGTGACTTTCTTGAGCCTAGTTCCTTTTTGGATGTCTGCCAACAGGGCATTCCTTCCACCTCCTCCTCCACCACCAGACTGGAACTTAGGAGGCTCTGAAGGGCACTGTCACACAGAAAAAAAAGTATTTCATGAAAACTTAAACAAGATTTTTGTGGTATGGTATACATATTTAATCTCATTAGTCCCCCCATAACACAATCTGAAAAATCTACACAATCTACACACATCAAGTGAAGGATAACAGGAAAAATACATAACAAAATGAGAGTGAAGAGGTTAAGTGATGTGAATCATAAACAGGGTATTGTGTCCTTCTGCTGAGTAGCAGTGTGACTTCAGGTTATTGTTGTGTTCAGAGTCAATCGAGCCTTGTCTCCTGTTTGTGGGCTTCAGCAGCTCATTTAACATGAGGACACCATGTGAGCCTGCCATGGAAACATAACACCTATCTGCTACTGAGAGTCTGCTCTCTGTCCTATCCTGTGTGTCATTGTGTGTACATTTGAGTGTGTGTGTGTGTGTCTACCTGAATCAATAATACAAATAACCTCCAGGTGTTTGGTTGATCATCAGCGAGAAGGACACAGGTGAGCGTTTACAAATGCATGAGAACGAGTTAGAAGTAGTCACACTCACCTGTGGTAGGGCAGTGCTGGGTGGAGGCGGTGGAGGGGGGATGGGCGGAGGTGGAGGGGGAGGAGGTGGGGCTGGCATGCCTAAGCTTCAGATACCTGCAAAAGACAATGCAGACTTTATTAACAATGGCCAAATCATGTGGTGCAGCTACTGACCAGCTCCTAGTTGATTCCTCCCTCGCATCACTGTGTTACATAGCATGTAGTGACCCCCTCTTTCCTGAACACTGAACAGGAAGAGCGCTCGGCAACATACAGCACAAAACAGGAAACAGCAACAGCTCCATCCTTTCCACAGAAATCCGACACAACCCCCCCATCAGCCCCTGTTACTCTTCTTCCCACAATGCCCTGTGGCAGGACTTGGAATGAAACAATGGCCACAGTGTAAAAAGTAAAGGACCCTTATCCTTTAGTCATTCAGTGACCAAATGCCTTCAGTGCTGTTGCTGAACGGTACATGAAGACAAATCCTGGGGGAAACTAGTGTAAAAATAAAGTGTTCAACATTTTTTGTTGTTTTTATATCTTGTCTTTATATACAGGATGTTTTTAAACCACCACAGCTGCTTTCCAAGAACAACTCATGTCCTGGATTGTGTTGCTATGTTTAAATCTCTTCATGCTTGTGAGCATATCAGCGATAGTTCTGCAACATCATTTCCATAAGATATTTTTCAAAAGTTGTCCTCCGTGTCTGAAAGAAGCCTGATGTTTGTGCTGTCTGTGAAATTGGCACATGCTCCTCCTTTGTAATGAAATAAAACCTGTAACAGGACATGTTTTGAATCCCTGTCCTCTGTGTGTATGTGTTTGTGAGTGTGTGTGGCTGTGTGAACGTGTTCAGTTCATGCTTCCCTGTTTACAGCTTCCAGACTGTTCTTGGTTGCTATTTCTATCTTCATATCTGTGTCAAGCAGCCCCTGTGACACCACCAGTTTTGATCTTTAAAGGGCTAACTCTGGACACTGGTTAGCTGAGCTTTCGCAGAACAAGTGGGACAGTGGGTGGAAGTGCACTTCTTACACCAGCTGTTTTTTGATCATGTAGGTTGGCTTGTAAAACTTGAGGTAAAAAGATCTAATGTGACACAGACAAGCAACTGGAACTAGAAGCAAATAAAAGCCTAAATAGGGAACATTTTTATGTTCTTTATGATAGATCTTTATCCAATATCTGTCCACTGTTTTCATAAGGTGTTTAATTCTAACTATCAGCATTGATCAACTGTTAACATAAAAAAGGACATGACAATAACAACTGTTTCCATGATACTTAGTTTTTTTTAACATAAAAGAAAGATAGTTTCAGTTCTTCAGCACCAAGACAATTAATTGAAAATGGATCTGGTGCCAGATTTGGCTTTTAAACTATAAATGTCTGTAATTTTGTGAGATTAAAAGTTGGAATTTGACACACATTCAAACTGACACTAGAGAGTGAATGTAGCTTATCAATTTGGCATTTATGCTTGATTTAATTCTGGTATACTAACCTGGGTCATTACAGGACAAAGCTCTAATAGCAACCATGAAATTTAAACTGTATATTCTCAGCATGTATTTTCATCTGACCAGTTTATCTTTGTTTGCACTTTTTCTTCAGTCAATAATAGGAATAATCTATTTTCTTATTTAGAAATGGTTAATATAGTAATAATATAGTAACAATAGTGAATATGAATATAGAGCATAATGTAACCGAGTGGTGGAGATGGTTAACAGGTTTTCTCCCACAACTTATGAATAAAATTTGATACTGAATTGTTTTTCTACTAAGCAGTAAAGCAGGCGGTTTAATGGCTGAAAACCAACTTTTGAGATAAAATAGCATAATGTCTAGTCACTTAGATGGGAAGATTAAATAGGCAAAACTGCACAAAATATCTTGTCACATCAAAATAGATGCAACCAAAGAAGAACAAAATACAAGTTTTGCCTCTTGCACACTTCAATGGTGCTCCACATCAGCAAATATAAATAAATTGGTTGCTTATCGTCATAAACTGAAGCAAAAACCTACCTGCTGGCAACGGTGACGCGCGTAATGCTGCTCTCAGAGTGCGCGCTTCATAACGGAACAGTGACAAAGTTATTTTTGGTCAAACGAGGACACTAAGACGTTAGACATAAACAAATGGCTCTTCTGTTAGCATCAAAAAGGAATAAAAGTTCCCAAAGCGTTTTGTTGCACTTTTTTATGTGTCCACATTTCTGGAAACGAGAAGACTTTGTTCAGCAGTTGCTGTTTTCGGACTATTTTCCTGAGTGGGCTCTTCAGGAGGCGCACAGCTCCAAGCCACACCTTGTCGCCAAACAGACACCACTGGACCAATGGTGAAAGGTGAAAGGTTACTCTGCTCAGTGTCATCTCTTAAGTTCATACTGAACGTAACATGTGACTTTGAACAACATCTGAAAAGAGTAAAGACTTTTAAACCTCTATAGAAAAAAAACTGTTACAGGTGTTTTTGTTTTTTCAGTCTTCAGTTTCCATTTAATCTGCTCAATAATCCAGGACATTTGTGCCCCCTCGTGTTGAAAGCACAGCCTTACAACTCACATCTCATTCATTTCAAAGAACCCAAAGCCTTGTTGAACCTGTTGCTGCCCTTCAATTATGTTTGTGTAATAGTTGCAAAGGATTAAATCTAAAAATGTTAATGTGATTTCTTAGTTATAGTGTCCATAACCCTTACACACACATATAACTACTCACGCACACACACACACACACCTTTAACAGTGACAAAGGAATGCTGTAAAACAAGCCAGCTCCTCCCTCTGTTGGATTATTAGAAAATTGACTTGACATGTGCCACAAAATCTGTGAAAAATCACTTATTCTTTCATCCATTGTACTGAGATTAGTCTGTTTTACAGTTTAGGAGGCACTAATGTTTTTAAAGTATTGCTTTTTTATTGAGCAATAGTACATGTGACAAAAGTTTTGTTGGTTTGCTTTTTGTTTAGTTTTACACCATGTATTGTGTGGAGATTTATTGTTTTCTCATGTGTTCCTGAGACTTTTTAGATATGTGGAAAGTTATCCAATAGATGCTCTTCCAAGTGGCATGAGAAAAGAAGTTTTAACCTTCAAACTTAAATACATCCAAGCAACGGATGGAATAAAGACACACACTCACACACATTCAGATGTAGATAGCAGATTTATTGTCTCATTTTTGCCTTCATGTAAATACTCACAGGATATTCAAAATAAAGCCGCACTGAAAAGAAAAAACTAAATTGCTACCATAGCAAATTATCTATAGCTCATTCACTTGCTTTAAAATCTTTCAGCAGTAGTTTTGCTAAAGACTTTTTTCAATTTAATCCTTCATCTTAATATCTTCTGCTTGTTGCTGGCTTGTGTTGTGCATCTGGCTAAAAGCTGCTTTTTTTATTCACACAATAACATCCTTCACACCTTCATAAGCATCCTTCTCACCCATTAGAATCAACTTTTTTGTAAAACCATTGCAAAAGGGGCATTATCCTTCATCACTACCACAAAAGTAATGTAAACATCTTTTAAGAATAAATCCCTGAAGAAAATAGTTTGATGACTGTGCTTTTATAAGTGTTTGTTGACATTTTATGAGCTGTCCAATCACTGAGGAAGAATATGTGCCAGCAACAGCTTACTGCGTAATCTAACTCGTTTGTTGAATTGTGATTTGTTTGCAAAATAGTTCAGCAACCATCATAAAAACAAAGTCACTTCAGGTAATTTGTGACCCTCTTGCACAAGTCCATCAATAAATGTTTAAAATATTAAACAACCCTTGAAACATGGTATACAGGATGCTCATCACCTTCATCATCACCATCACTATAAAATCTCTGTACATTACATTGGCATGCCTGATGAAAATGAGGCTTCTTCTATATAAATACCCCACATTCTCCTCTTCCGGTCTGTCATCGCACATCCTCCTTCCCTGCTGCGTTCTCTGTCTCTTTCTCCTCGATGGGAAGGGTCGAACGGGGCTTCCTTTTCTCTTTGAATCGACCTGAGCGGGACACTTTCATGTTTCTACGACATGTCCGCTCGTTGAAGTACGACTCCAGCTGGGAATCATCGTAGGTTTCATCTCTCAGGTGGCTGGAGCTCTTGTTGGACGCCTGAGATGGGGACTGGTCGCTGGAGGTCTTGGAGGCTGCAGCAGAGGGGTCTTTACGCTTCTCCGATTCTTGTGCAAAAGGGTCAAAGTCTGGACTGGAAAATATTGACTCCTTCGGGCCTCCACTTCTTTTCTTTGGCAGGAAGGATTTCCACCATGGAGTCCTCTCAGTCATTTTGCACTGATGAGGGGCCTGCAACAAAAAGAAGATCCAATCAGCTTGTTTTAGTTTGAGTTCTCCTCATTTTATGGTCCATTTATGTGCAATAAACTATCATTTTAAAAAGATAACCATTAATAAACTATTTGTTAAACACAATTCTGAAAGATAGCTTTCTCCATCATTTTTCTCCCACAAACTTCCTTGTTTTGTTTAAATATTTGCCATTTAACCTTTCATATTTTAATTTGAGACATGCCACGTATAATTTTCCACGAGTGTGTTCAAGTTTCATCAGGTAATCCCATGAATAACCAGTGTAACCATATTTAGCTTCTCTGTAAAACTGGTTTAATGACTCGTGGGAACAGAAGCCCAAATCACAGCAACAATCGCGTGTAAACAAAAGGCTGAAAAGCTCGCAGGGTCACTTACCTGGGCTGCGAAAGGAGACAATGTCAATTGGGATTAAAGTCGAGTATGAATCTCAAGCTTTTCTAGACTTTTTATAAGTCATTTGTTGCGCTAAAGTAGCCTGTGATTTCCTCTTCAGTTGCAGAGCACTTGGATCAGTAGTAACAATAGTCTGAAAATAACGTAGCAGTGTCCATTTTACGCACGATCCAGGTTATTTGACAACTTACATCTCTCTAACCCTAAAACGCTGTGTCGTTTTTAACGCTATTTTAATTTCAGAATCTCTTGTTCTTCTGCACTTCTTGGAATTATTACAGCTGAAGTGAGACGTTTATAAGGAGCGGCTTACCTAGTGACCCAGCAAGTTTCCGCCTCCGAAACTCTCATGTAGAAACACCTGTCCTTACTCCCCATTGGATGAACGCTCTGCGTGTGTCACATGAGCACTGCTCAGGTAAATGCACTTTAATGGGTAGGTGGGGTTTGCGGCTGCTTGGCAACATACCCCATGGGAAAGCGTTTCTTCCGTAAAAGCCAAACGAGAGAAGAAAAAACGGTGTAACTGAACCCAGCCCCAACCAGGGGCCCAAATTATGATTAGGCTATTTTTTTATTGCACAATCGAATTGTGAGACTTTTACGCATTTTAGGTAATTGTACTCACCATTAAAACAGATTGTAGGCATTCTCTACATTGTGCAGACTATCTGCTACATAGTTTTAAACGAGCGCGTGCAACAGGACTATCATTATTGTCCTGAACGTGCAATTGTTGCAGCTGTACGCTCAAATTAAGCGAAGGGAAGCAGTTTGGCCTGGCGCCAGCGTCTTTGCTGCTGGTCTCTTCCTTCTGCATGGTCCTGCTCTTATTCGGGATTTCTTTCTGCTTACCTTCTCTTTAAGTGACACATTCTCTAGAGACCATTAGCACATTATGATTAGGAGGATTTGTACTCCACGTCTTCCATCATCTTGGAAAGACTTTAAAAGACACACCTTTCTGATGATTAAGGTGACATTTATGAAGGAGTAGGCTACATGACGTCTTTAGCGGTTTCTTTGTGTTCTAACATGACACCACCGTGTGAGTTGTTTTGTGTTAATATTATATTTTAATAATGCACGGTTTATTGAGTGAGTTTGGAAAACAAAAGACTTTTTTCCTGTTAAAACTTAAAACTACCATTACTCTGTCATCATTACTACATGTCAAGGATTGTCAGATTAAATTTACTTTAATATAGTGCCATTTGCAAAAGTTAATATAACAAAACATTTGTTCTTTTGGAATCAAATCTTGACTTTGATCCAATACCCATCCTGAGCAAGCCTGAGGCGACAGTGGGAAGGAAAACTCCCTTTTAACAGGAAGACAAAACCTGCAGTCTGAGAGCGAAGTGCTCTGTGTGGAACATGTGGAACTATGAGGTCGTTCATATATAATGGAACTTGGTCATGAAGCGCTTTATATGTAAGGAGAAGAATTTTAAACTCTATCCTAAATTTAACAGGAAGCCAATGAAGAGATGCTAAAACTGGAGAAATATGATCTCTTCTGCTAGTTCTCATCAAAACCCTCGCTGCAGCATTTTGGATCAGCTGGAGATAATATAAGGATAATATTCCATAAATAAGGAACTGCAATATTATTGAAGTAACATAAACATGGACTAAGTTTTCTGCATCACACTGAGACAGGATGTCTCGAATTGTTTACAATATTATGAAGGTGGAAGAAAGTGGTTCTAGAAACATGTTTATATGTTTAAAGAAGAAATCCTGCTCACAAATAACTTATAATAATAAGTTATTTGATAAATAAATAAATAAATAATAAGGTTCCTCACTGTAGTACTGGAATCCAAATTAATGCCATTCAGATTAACTACAAAGCTAGACAATATTATTAATTAATTATTATTATTAATTAATATTATATTTGGCACACTTGTCCTAAGTGCATGCATGTGGATGGTGGGAGGAAGCAGGAGTCGGATTTTATCTTTACAGTGATACAGAGATGGTAAATGGTCTTGTATTTGTATAGCACTTTTCTACACATCAGTGCACTCAAAGTGCTTTAACACTATTCGACACATTCACCCATACGCTCACACATTCACACACCGGTGACGCAGCACCGGGAGCAACTGGGGGTTCAGTGTCTTGCTCAAGGACACTTTGACATGTGGACGCCAGAGCCTGGATTTGAACCACTAACATGCCGGTTAGGAATTGATCCCACTACATGCGCCACAGCCGATGTTCACATAATGTGCTATAATAGACTTAAAGCTACATATGTATTATTCCAAAGAGGCATATTTTCATCCTGATAGTGTTTATATCTATTCTTTACCAATTACACATATACTGATATTTACCTTATCTTAAAAATCTCCCAAATGTTCCAACTAATATCACTACAAAATTATTTAGAGACATTGTATTCACAGAGACATGCTTATTTTATTATGGGCATTCATGTTTTCCACGTGGCTCAAAGGATGAGTGAAATCCATATTGTGAAGATGATTGTCTTATTACCGTTAAATTGCTCATGATTTATCTAATTCTCTTTTGTTCACTGTGAACAGTGTATTTCAAAGTGTCTATAACCTTTAAATAAATACTTAAATATCTTAGACATGATGTTAAACAGCTCTGATTTTGGAATCTGTGAATGGTTTCTTCTTGAGTTGTTGCCAACAGGGACGACCTAGAGAAACCCGGAGACAGAGGAGGGAGGGATTGGGGAAAACGTTGTTTCTCTCATCTGAGGTGAGAGCAAAGTTTTGCTTTGCTACCAGGAATGTGCACCATGTCTCTGTCACGCTTTCAGCCTGCATTCCTGGGGGACTCCTCTCCTCCCATCCACCATCCTTGTCGAAACTCAGCAGTTTTTCTCTGTCTAAGCTGCACAGTACATGTTATACTTCCTTCACACACACAGGTAAGGATGAATACACCTAAAATGCTTGCACACTTTAATAATCTAATTAATAATCTAACAACACATTGTGAAGCTGCAGAATGATAATTTATGACATTTTCAGAGTTTAAATTGATTATTTATATGATTATTCTAAAAAATCTATTTAAAATCAAGCAAAACAGAATTTTTAATGCAAATTTCCTTCAAATTGTTTAATTTGTCAAGAATGCTGTGTAAGATTTTTTTAGTTAAGATTATTTTTAAAAAGATTTTTATTTCCCAATTTGTCATTTTGACCAAAAGTCTAACAGGATCAGATTCACAACAATGTTTATCTACATTATTTCCTGTCTTTGTTGTATTTGGTCAGCACTCCCACTCTGTGCCGTATCTCCTAATCTACTCTCTTCGCCATAACACTACCACATCTAACCTCACTGCAAGTTGATCATTAACTGGAACCACACCAGATTGAAGGAAACATCCAAGCACTCAGACAGAGATCAGACCCATAAACACCTACATGACAGTGGTAAACATTAGCTCATTGACCATAGAACCAAATCTTCCACTGCACAGATTCCTGCAGGATAAATGTAAAGAGAAAGAGAGTGTTTGTCCACTGAAACATGTGGAGAATGCATGTTGACAATTGAGCAATCCCATCAAGCGTTGCAGAAGCCATGCATGGAATTATGTGAGGAATTCCCTCTGTCCGTATCTGTTTCTGTATCTGGAAACAGTTGGCCTAATGAAATAACAAACTTCATGAATCAAGTCTTTTTATCTGTGCCAAACACCTACAAGCAAGAGGAAATACAAGTCACACACAGGGATGACTAAGTCTATTCTCAGGGGCTTTAAATTGTGGTGGATGGCTGAAATACTGCATGAAACAAAACAAACAAAGAAAATGTGAACATTTGAAATTTACCACTAATGTATTCAGCAATGTAGTAATTATGAATCAGCATGCTTTTTGTAAAGTCCTTTTAAAATCTCAGAGACTGCTCTTTTATTTTAACTTCTTCTCTGGCAGCAAATTCAGTGAGAGCAGGATAATGTCCACTACCTGTAAGTGCATCTAAGATTTTTTATTTTATTTTTTTCAAATATTTTCTCCTTTCTGCTTGATGTTAAACATCATCTAAAAATTCAGGTATTTTCTGTTTCACAAGACACCTCATCTTTTTATGTAACTGAGTTGACAACTGTCGGTGTGGCAGCATAATGAATCCTGTTTGTAAATGGAACATATAAAGTTTTGGGTTTTGCAGATTCATCAGTCATGTTTTCTTCCACAGTGCCTTTTAGAAGTGTTTACATATGTTTTGATCCAGTTCCTGGAGATCTAAAGATTATGGCCATTCACTGGTTTCACGTGTGCAGCTGTAGCTCAGGTGGAAGAGCAGTTGTCTTTCAACTGGAAGGTTGGGAGTTCAATTCCAGGCTTCTCCTG
>JBAMHV010000018.1:9204000-9244252 GCA_037177535.1 Pseudomugil gertrudae
GGACCTGTAGGTGGCGGTAATGCTCATTACAATAGTTGCCAACCGCCGTTAAACTTCAAAGAAGAAGAAGAAGAAGTGTAGAAGAAGAAGTCACCGGCTACAGTAAAAAAAAAATCAACGAAGAAGAATCCACGCTGCGGTACATGTAATCATTATATGATTAGGGTTATCGGAAATATATAGGACAGAAATATGATTAGTGTTTGACAGGAGCGCTGTGTGATCTAATTTAGGTAAGTAAATTAATACGTGTTGTATCTGACTTTAAGAGGAAACTGCAACGAATCCAGCATTATTTGGTGTACAGTTTAAGCTAGTTAGCTTACTTTAAAAGGTCATACAAAACTCTCTAAACTATCCCAATAACACATCCAGCCACTATTGCATCTCACTGAAACTGAGGCTCAGTAGTTAAATTACCTAATTCTATTAAAAGAATCCCCGGTCATATCAAGAGAGGACCAATAAGTCGAGTAAGACCTGTTAATGTGTGATGCTAAACCTTAGTGACAGTTTTCAGTGACAGCTGTGTTCAGCTCCCAGTAGGTCGCGATGAGCGTCCCGTGTTTGGTGCCCGGTCCTGCCGCGAGGTTGCTGTGTTGGCGGCTGCTCGGCTCCAGCTCTGCCACGAGGCGAGTGTTGGATTTATTAGATTATATTTGTTGAGATTAAGATGTCCAATGATTTAACTTTATCCTAATCTTTCATTTGTTGTGTTTTGGAAGGGGGGTAACCCTGTATCAGAGTAGTACAGATTAAATAAAAACTTTTGGAAATGTGGATCAGTGGGGAAATGTATCCTTCTGGTGTTTGTGTCAGCTATCTCTAAGAGTTTTTTTTTTTTACCTGCTATTGACATTGAGGACAAACTCCACTTGTTTTTATATATTTTGGTCACACAAGGCTTCTTTTATAGTTGTTTATTGCTTGTCATGAATAATAATACTTGACCAAGTGATTTTTTTCTATCCCTCCTTTATCAGAAGAAACATGTCATCAAAAAGACAAATTGACCACCTAGAGAGGACAGTGAGCAACTTTAGACAAAATGTAAGTATACGTTGTTGCTGAAGCTTCCAGTAGACGTACATCTCTTGTGATTATTACCCCTTTGTTGTCTCAACATAGGCTCTTTATCCAGCTCAAGTATGTGGGATGATAGATGAGTCTGAGACAGTAAAGAGATTGAGAATAGCAGTCCATCCAGACTTTACTTTTAAAGCAGGACAGTGGTAAGTAAAAGTTTTCACCTACTCTGAAAACATTATGGTCAACCTGGTTACTTTTTGTGGGACAAATAAATTATATAAGATTTGAGCCTCCATCAAAGAAAATATATTGAGTACAATTTTAAATCAAATCAAGAAATACTTCCCATCATTTAAAATAGGTACAGATGTACACAAATGGCATCAGTGTTGTGAAAACTAAACAGAAAACCCCAGATGACAGTCGTGCTTGACCTCCATCCTTTCATAAGCAACCATTTGCTCAGCTGTCATCTGCCAGCCCGCTTTGTAATCGATGTAGTACTCAGAGCCACCACTTGATGGCACTATTGTGCCAGCTCATTTGCTTTAAATTCAAGCCTTCATTAACTTAAAATAAAAAAGGTTCATATCAGTTGGTACTGTGTGCCTGTGTGCCTCCACCTGCCAATAAAGGATCAGAGTATTTTAATAGTTGTGTTAAACAAACTGCTCATTGAGCTTGGAATAATGTGAATGCTGGCTAGATATAGTTAAAGGCTTCCATTTAGACTGATGCATAACATTGCAGGGAGATTGACGCTTCAAACTAACTTCAGTTGGTTGATTCAGTATTTCTTCAATGGAGGCGGAGCTTTTGATCTGTCAGTCTGTGTTTCATGCACAGGCAGTTTCCTCATGAGCCCATATTGTTGGTGGGTGGTTGTGAAGCAGCCAGTTGCTCTGTTGGCTGCAAATGAATGGTAATTAATGTGTTTAAGTGTTTTTAAGGAATGTCCAGGCCTTCGTTTCCAGGTGTTAAGAGGAGGAGGAGATGGAAGGAGCAATTATGGATGCCTTTTCATGGCAGATCCATATTTATGATGCCTCTGAGGGTTTTGGAGTTTCTGTCTGTCTTCAGTGGAACAGTGGATCATTGTGCCGGTGGAACATTAGCCCAGCTGTTGGGCATTGCTGCTGTGGTTGCAGATGTAGCCACATTGTGTAGAGGACTGCAGGCAGTGCTGCATTTAGTTTGGTTTTGTTCTCTTTGGTTTCTGGAACAGTTCTCACTTCTCGCTGAGGTCAAAGAGGAATACTCTACCTTCAATGAGCATGTGACCTGCAGTTCAGTGTTTTATTTACAACTGATTGATGCTCATGTAAAACCAAAAACAATGTTTGGCCATAAGACTCTGATGAGATAACGTGCTATACCGCTTTACACAATACTTTGATAACTCTTCCTTTTCAGATTAAACATATTTATAGTAAAGTCAAGTATACATGAAGAACAGTAATGGATAGTTTGAAGTACTGTGCCTGTCTGTAATGTGAGTAGATGAATAAAAATTGACACCATGTTGTGTGGTCTTGGTGGGTTGCAGGGTGGATTTTTTCATCCCTGATGTGGAGAAGGTGGGAGGTTTCTCCATGTGCTCCAGTCCAGGTTTGCTGCATCGGGAGGGGGTCATTGAACTGGCTGTCAAATACACCAAACACCCCCCAGCACACTGGGTCCACACTATGGTGAGTGGGGTAGCCATTTTCATTTTACCATGGTATACAGATGTATTTTCACAGGAAAAAAATAATGTCTTTACTTTACTTTTATAAAACACTGGGGGAAAAGAACAAATGGTGCAAACATGCTGGTATTGGAGGTTTAAAGAAAGCCATAATTTGTGTTTTATATTTTAAAAATGAAGTGGAAAAGTTGATAAAGTCAACTTTTCAGAATTAGTGGCAGGCCGACGGGGATAAAATCAACAGGAGGATTTTTTGTGCACATAAACTGAGCACAAGAAGTTAACCCTCAGGCTTAAAACATAACTTTGTTATTCTTAAAAGATCAAATATAACAAGCAAAAAGCCACATACTTCCTGTATTCCATCAATGTGAGGTTTGTCAGTGTCTCCTGTGAGAATATTATGACATAAACCTTGGAACAAATATTCCACTTGTGATTGTGTGACCCTGTGGAAGCAGGAACGCTAAGACGGTCCAGTCTAACCAGTGGCTCACAGCCTTGAAAGCTTCCTCCCACTAAACCTGCATGGATGCACATAATCAGTCACATTCTCATAAAACTTGTAAACTGCATCTGTTTAGCAGGTTTTGCTTTTTCTCTAACAGGAGTGTTGATGTCTTACATAGGTGTGTAATGCTGAATGGGAAAATAACCTGAAAGATTTTAGTGTGTTTTCCAGAAAATAAGTGACATTCCAGAGCGAGCTGATCTCCAGTCTAGGTATTCTACATCTGTGATGTTGGAGATGTAGACACAATACTATCATGATGCCTTTTGATAATTACATATCACCATCTATAAAAGTACCGGTAAATGTAATTTTCTTCCGAATCCTGCATGAAAATGCAGCCACACCATGATACAAGCATTGTGCCAACTGAGTGTTTTATGTACCACTAAGATTGTCGGCTCCCAGTTCTACATATTTCCAACTTTCCACAATATTTTGTGCACGAAGAGCATCTTTGCAGTGCATCCTACTTCATTCAGGACTGGCTAAATGTATGTGCAAGGTATCCTGTGTGATTTGAAAGTAAACTCAATCAGTTAGGGGGAAAATAATGACTGAAAATGATCATCTAAAAGCATTGATGGAGGTTTGTATGTTCACTAAATTGCTAATCTGTAACATTGTATTTCATCTATTAGGAATCTGCTGTTGGTGGAAAGCAGCCTTTATTAAAAGCCGATCACTTATGCAAGTAGTTGTATCAATATTAATGCTTTCTTTCAACTCACCTTTACAGTTTGCATGTTTGTTTGCAGGCTCTGTGTTTGATGACAGGGCATAACAAACAGCTTTGAGCTATACAACATGTATAAATAAATAAGTGAAAGTGGTGTGCATTGGAGTGCTCTGAGACTTTCGGTTCTCAGCTCTGGGATCATTGGTTGAACCTTTTGTTTGATATTGAGCTCCAGGAATAGTGTGGGGAGCATTTTAGCAGACTAAGAATGCAGGCATTATCATGTGGATGTTTGAAGATGAAGGCATATGACTACATATGCAGTTAACACTACAAAAGACCTTTGAAACTTGAAAACCTGTGCAGCAGCATAGGTTTGTGTGTCTGATATAAAACACTTGTGTTTCCTGGGGTTTATTAGGTTTTAAGTCAACTCCTTTGTTTTTCCCTCCCCCTTGCTTTCGCCTCGTTCTCCATGTCAGTGTACTGTAGGCTCTCGGGTGGCCACGCGTGTTGGTGGTGACTTCTTCTTTGACCCATCGCCCTCTGACCCCTCTGTGGATTTGCTGTTGGTTGCTGGTGGTGTAGGGATCAATCCCCTCTACTCTATTCTGCTACACACAGCAGACCTGCTGCGTCTCAGCCGAGCGACTGGTGGTCGGGGCTACAACATCGGTTCCGCCCACCTCTGTTACAGTGCGAAGAACACTCAGGAACTTCTCTTCAAAGTATTTTTTATCACATTTTTTTTTAGCTGAGGGAGAAAATAACTTGCCAGTATGCAATGTGGAATAACCCTGCTGTGTGTACATCATGTGTATATAATTCATTAGTGTGCTTGAATTATGCAAATGAAAACAATGTATCACAGTCTCTCTCTTTTTTTCCCTCAGAGCTCTATCATTGAGACATGTAAAGAGTTTCCTGACAAGTTCTCCTGCAACTTTCACATCACGCAGCAGAGCACAGAGATTGATCCTCTCCTCCAGCCTTTTGCCAAAAGTAAGTTGCACACACATGCTTTTTCTTCATAAAGCTGGGATGATCGAGTGGGTGACACATTCTGCCACAGTCTGTCTTTCTTGATTTATCTGTGTCAGTGTAGAACCGTCACTATCAAAGATGCATGTTAGAGGCTAAGCACTGAGGCTTAACCAATGGATTTGCTTCCCCTGTGTCTCTTTAGGTGGAAGGATCACAGAAAAGGAGTTGCATGCTCATGTGGACCCACAAAGGACTTTGTGTTACTTGTGCGGACCCCCACCCATGATAGAAGCAATTTCAAAAATCCTCATGGACTTCGGCCTCTCGAAGGACAGAATCCTTTTTGAGAAGTGGTGGTAGGACCCCAGACGATTTCCAGAAACCAACAGGGGTTGCCTCTCTCATTTATGCTCTTTTTCTGTCATAATCAAGTGGGAGGAAGAACAGGTTGTGGAGAAAATTGAAAATAACTTCAATTTGTCAGTGACCTGGATAGAGAGAACTGGAGTAGATGAAGAAGCTCAACCTTTTGTCCTTGCTGCTTCAAGGTTTAAGGTCAAAAACAGCCCATCGGACTCACCCCTTAGCTTGCAACTAACTCAGAGATGGCATACGTACATTTCTTTTATTTCCTGTGATACAACCAGAAAGACTTGTGTAACTTTTTTTGCTGGACACATTTCCAGCATACTGTGCAGACCTGTCATAAAGTAACTTAAAAAAAGTTTGTGTGTTATTTGTTATTAGCTTATAACACTTAGACATACGTGTCTAAGTGTGTTCATGCGTAGCGGGTAAACACCAGATTACTGGAATTTTATCATTGGAGGACAGTATTGTAAGTAAGTATTGATTTGCCGTTTATTTTTAGAAAAAGGGTTTAAAATGTTTGACTTTTACAACAAAACAAAAACCTTCTCCGTGTGTTTTACCATGTGCTTGTAGCTCTACTAAGTTAAAGGACTGTTTGACTAATTGGCAGATTTTAACACAATTTAGCTGATGAGCTTGACATCTTATGTGCATACACAACCTTATCTTCAGTTACACACATCCACATACCCGCACAGTTTTCTCATCCTGAGGTGGCATGCGTATCCCATGGTGCCCTGTAATGGAACCACCAGGTAGTCTCTGATTGGCTTGGATCACTGAACATCCCTCAGAGATGGTGGCAAGCTTGTTGTCGTCATCTCCCAGCAGGGGTTCTGTTGCAAAAAAGCTCATTTATGAGTTATCTTGTCTTTTTTTTTCCAATGAGGAAAATTGTTTATAATGGTGGCATGAAATTGAAATAAAATAAAGAAACATTCAGGTAATTTGGTCATAAGCACTTTATTGACCTGGTTATTATATCAAGACTACGTGTTACACTATTTCTACACTTTACAGGTGGTCCAGAAAATATGCACCGAATAGGTGAGATAAAAAAGAAAGGAAGGAAACATCTTTTAGCACAAAGTTGGGTTGTAATGACAAAGCTTGAGGAGAAATATGTCCTTAAAAAATTAAAATGACACTACCTCATCAAAATCCAGACATAAAACTGGTGACATTTACAGTCCCTCATGATTTGGTTCAAGATTAAACTGTAAACCAGACTAAGATAACATGGGTCTAAGGTTAGTTTTCAGAGACTGAATATAAATACATTTTCACCAAGCAAAAGAGTTTAACATTGGAATAAATTGCTTGTAGTTGGTTATTTCTAAACATTAAGATCAATCAAATGTCATTTAAGGTCAAGGCCAATGAGTCTGAAATTGTGTTCAATTTACATCTATTAGATGATTGTTGGCTTCTTAACATGTGGCTGAAGCTGGTTCAGTAAAAGGTAGCAGAGTGATGAGTTAAGTGCTGCTTAATTTGAGTTTTCACATTTAGAGTGAGGGGATGTGCGTAGAAGGCTCTTTCAGAAGCATAATTACCATAAAGACTTAAGATGGCAATGCTTACATCTCCACAGAATGTGGTTCCTCTTGTTGTGTTTGATCTTTGGCTGTTGTTTGAGGGTCTTTCTGTCTGAGGCCTGATGATTCAACCAGCTGTTGCAAAATATTCCACTTTCTTACCTCTACTCCCGATTTGTTTTGGGTTGCTGTCCATCTGCACTGGTTAGGAGCATTGCACAATATATTTCTATTCACTGCACTGAAACCACACATACCTGCACCATCACGCTATCTCCATGGGTTTTACAGGTAACGTATGGTTTCAGATGACTCTTCTCTGTACTTTCCATAAAGCCATCTTCCTGCACCTTGTGATATCTCAATAAGGAAAATGTTCTTCACCAGGCTGCTCTAACAGTTCCCCTCTGATGTTTTGTTTACGCTGCCCTAATGATGTGTCTTGATTTATGTTAAAAGGTTTGTACTTGTAGATTCATTGTGACATCTTCCAAACCTGACAGCATGGACAATACTGAAGGTCAGATAACATCTGACCATGGAACAGCTTTAACCAAGCTGTTATACTAAATTAGTTAAATTAGGGACAGAGTTGTAATCTTAATGCCCATATTTATAACGCAACTAAAATGCAAACAATGAAATAACCACAAAATCTATGTGTATTAAGGCTCTATTGCAGTCTACTCCATATTTATGTTATAATCAGAAATTTTCTTTTATATCAATCACATAGAAAAATAAAGTGAGCAGAGTGAATGAAAATGTCCCATTCAAATACAAGAAAGTAGTAAAATACAACAGTGCAAAAGAAAATACTACTTAAGGCCCAGGCTGGAGACCATTTGCAGAGTAGACAGTGCCATATTTCCGTGAACAGTCTCTCTTAAATGTATATATAGACATCAAGTAGCAGACCCAAAGCATAGAAATGCACAACACTTTGTCCATTTAATAAGATCTAATAAGATCTGATCAGCAAGTTAACATGTGGCTTCTCCATAGCAGAATTAAATTTGTAATTCAGCATGGTAACCCCCCCCTCTCCCAGAAAAATAACAGTTAACAAGGTTTCAGCTCTGTCTGCCTGCTTCTTGTAAAAAGTCAACAAACACCTGAAAACAGCTGCTGTTTGATCCGTTCCTCTGTCCTCACCTCCTCTTTCACTCCTCTCTCTCGTTGACAGAAATCTGTCCATCTCACCGACTTCTCCTGCTTGGAAAGCGGGATCTTGTCTACGTCAGTTTCTTCTTCCTGATGTTCAACAGAAGCCCTGTGCTCTAACAGGAAGGAGAAGCCCTTTTGATGTAATACATCCTCTGCTCCTCTCTGAAGGTTCGCACTTTTGCTCCTTCCGCTGTCCCTGCTCTTCCTCTCCTCTGTTTCTTCCTCTTCTTCTGTGTTAGCTCCCAACCTGTCCAGCTCAGCCTCTATCACAAGAGATTTGTTCTCTTGCTCGTCAAGTGCCTCTCCAGCTGAATTTTTCTTTGCCTTACCGCGGCCCCTGAGGTTCAGCATCTGAAATCAAACAGACGCGTTTGAGACAGATTTGTGCTTTGTGTCATATCTTTTCCCTTCTGTCTCTCCAGACACCTGACAAATCACAACAAAGCTTTGTACATTGATGCCTCTTTCCTGTACAGTTTGAGGCCAACTCCTTGCCTATTATTAGACGTCTAAATATGAGGGTCTAAATATGGGATGTACAGAGAATTTAAACTTTTTAACGTCGTCTTCTGGGACGTAAAGTCTCATGCCCTAAAGGCACAACACAGACAAGTGACAGGTTTCTGGCAAAGACTGAAGTAGTAAGACAAACCTTGAAGTCTTTTCTCTTGCGTTGTAAAATGGGTCTCTGAAGGAAAAGGATTTGCTTGGTCGACAAACTCCCGTCGCTGCACAAAAGAAAAGAGCATTACTTTGACAATGTTACCAAATATTTTTTTTTCATCTTAGAAGCTGGTTTATTTCAGCGTGTTCTGAAATCTGCGGTTTGTAAAGTGACAGGTTACATGACGATGGCAGTTCAGTGATGATGTTTTTGTTGGCAGTGATGACAGCCTTCAAAAGCGATTTCATGTTCGGACGAACATATGATCACATTTTGTCAGCTCTTAAGCCATCTGCTCTGCATACTGTCAATCTTAATCCTAAAAAGAAAGACTGGAAACAGCTTGGGCAGCAGAGTAATGACTAGATTCAACAATATACACAGCAGTGATTAATCTTGATGACTTTAGGTGATGCTATTCAATAAGATTAAATATAAGAAGTATAAAGATTTATTTTTGGAGGGCGGGGGTACCTGTTTGTCTTTACAATTGGTGTTGGTAGCACACACATTAGTCTCCACCCATATGGAGCTAATGACTGGAGCAAAGGGATGTAGTCCGTTTTAACAACAACACCCTAGAAAGAGGAGATACTTGAATGCAACACCTGCAAGTAAGAAATCTGACTTTTACAACTTATCCAGTTTCTTTGTAAAACTTACATCAACCACAGTCCACTGCTCAACCACGATAGCATCATAGGAGGGGTTTGTGATCTCTTCTGCAGAACTTTGAAAGATGAACACACTGTCCACAGATGAAAGTCCGCTATCTGGAGAGAAGCCAGAGAAATTAGAGATTGATTCAGACAAACACAGGAGGACATATGTGATTCAAAAAACAAATCCCTATTCTCTCACTGTTGGTCCAAGCTCCGTTTGGATTAAGCCTGCTTATTCCACGGATGGCTGAGTAGTGACTTACAGTATAAGCCGAGGACTTTCAGCTCATGACACCATGCATATCATCCATTACGCAGCAGTGAAGCAGGGATCTGCAGAACTCAGAAGCTATTCTCATCCTGTCAAACCCTGATGCTACTCAGCCTATAAAAACTCAGGCTTAAGCCAGGAGGTAAGCGATATCTAAAGCTTTAAAACTACAATAATCAATAAACACCAGTCAGCTACAACATTAAATCTGACAGGTAAAGTCGATAACGTTGATCATTTCGTTACGGTGAATGTTGACTTTTGTCTGGTCTGTGCCACTTTCTGGTACACGAGATAAAAGGATTCCAGTGCATCTGTTGCTTCTATCATGTATTATGGTTGACTGACGTGTAATATTTTAAATCAGCTTTACTATGAAAAAAATAATGAAAAAGTACTTTAGTGATCCCAGAGGGAAATTAGAAAAATTTATTATACAGCACAATACAATAATATATATACAGTACATACTGTATATATATATATATATATATATATATATATATATATATACTGTATATATCATATTATGTATATATATATATATATATATATTATTATATATTATATTAAATACTATTATATAATTTTTTTTTACAATACTACTGTATCTGAGGAACAAACCGTTATCATCTGTGAGGTGAAAAAACCCATCAATGAGGCGCGCTCCGCTGGTAAAATGCTGAGTCATGTGGTCGAGCCAGTTTGCATCAACGTCTGTGATTCTCCCTCCCTCCTTTTGTACTTGAAGCGGTACCCTGAGAGAGTAGAACCTCAGAGAGGTATTCAGTTCTTCTGTATGGTTATACAGCGCAAACAGCTGCATCCCTACAGACACAAAGATACATGAACATTACAAAGTGGAACGAAAGCTTTGGTAGAAAGTAAAACATTGCCATGCTTACTTACGAGCCTGCGCCGGTGGGGAAGTAGCACCCTTGTCTTTCTGTGAACTCGTTAGCTTGATATGGTTGTTGTTATGTGTTTTTACTCTACTTTGAGTTGAATCAAATTTTCTGTCATAGTGCTGATCCATCTCTGGAGAGCTGAGCCAGCTGTCTGTGCTTGAATCTCTCCTTTCTCTCACATTGGAAAGGTTCAAGTGTTTCTCTTTGAATCCTGCTAACTGTTGGAAATCCTGTTTAACTTCTGGAAGTTTACACTCCAGCAGCCTTGTTGTACCTTCTGTTCCTGAGAGGCTTGGACTTAACTGATTCCCCTGTTTATCTGATGTGTTTTGAGCTGTGTCTGCGTCAGGCTCAATGTGATTCTGATGTTCATCTGATGATTCTTTGAGACCAGTCTGTGAAGTTGGGTTTGGGTTAATTGAATTTTCTGGGTAGCTTGCTAAACTTGGAGTATGTTTTGTAGGGCTAACATCTGGTTCTCTGAGAACTGAAGTACCGTGGTCCCATTTCTTACATTTCACACCACAGTCATCTAACTCTTGAGATTCACAGCAGCAACAATCAGTTGCTACACCTTTAGAATGTGGCTTTGTGGGATCTGTTGGGCTAATGTTGGTGCTGAAAGGATGTCGATATATGGGCGAAGGACTTGAATGCAAGGATGACAGCTCTTCTGTGTCCCAGTGCCCCAACAAGTATGGTCCTCCTCCTGGCTGTTGGAGAAAGCCCACAAACATCACCCCTTGTTCTGCCATATCCTGGATCTGTGAAACACACACACACACAGTTATCATCTACCCACACCCATAAACGCTGTTAAAATAAATCTCAAAGCATGTCTGTTATTGCACCACAAATAAATTTGCTCCGTCTCTTTAACTGTGGTTAGACAAACAAAGCCTAATTTACACACAAACAAAGGCTGACAGACACAGGGTGGGTATTCTGCAAAATAACAACCGAGCTAATCATCTGCAAAGATCAAATATTCAAATGACAAAAGGACCTCATTATCTCTCCACATCCATGTGTGTGATGATGCATGGGTGTGTATGTGTGTGTTGCCCCCTCCTATGGAGTGCTGGTGGCTAATTGTCAGTTGATATTTAGGCTGACAGCTTTAGATGGCTCAACGGGAGAGAAATCAGATTGCGAACTACCACTCGCACAATAATGAGACGTGTCTCCCCCCTCTTAACCACTATTTTTGACACTTCACTCATCCTTACAGATGCATTGCCGTTTTCAAGTAGTACTTTTATTACAAACAAACACAACTAACACACACTTCACAGTTTTATCTTATCACCGTGTCCGAAAGGCGATTGAGAGAGGGTAGATGAGTGGGCACTAAGGGGAAAAAGTAGTGCACACACTAACACACCATCCTGTCACTCTGTCTGCTGATCCTGGGTTCTTATCTCGAACTTTCTCTGACAGCTTGTGATCCGATTGGTTATTCATGTCACGCTGCCAGAGCCTATCACATTATGCTCAGTGATGTGCATTTCCATCCAATCAGGTTTTCTTTTGTCCTCTCTGGGTGTTCAGATGCAAATCTATTCAATAGAGCACATTTTCATTTCCCGATGTTGGACTGTCGGCAAATTTATGTGTGGAGACACTGAAAGCGGGTTTAACAGCGGATAAATGTCATCACTGGTGCTAAGATTGGCAGGGAATCTTGGAATGAACTCTTAGTATGGTTTACTGCAACTACAACCCCGAATCAAAGCAAGTTTTTAAGAAAATATATATTTAAGTAGAAAGCAGTAACTCACTCGTCTTCTAAGCTAATATTTCATTCACAAATGAACAAAGAAAATATTAAAAGTTGAAAATAAGACTTTGTGCCATTTCATAGCAACAACTGGTCTCAAAAAAGAAAACAAAAGACTTAAATCGTACAAACAGCTGAATGTTGCAACTCAATTGACCACTGGTCTGAGAAATGCTTGAAAATAGAGCAGCATAGAAAGGTAGAGTCACCATTCTGTAAAAGAAATCATCTACAAACTTTGGGTCAATGTCTGAATAAGGTTAAGCAATATAAATTAAGATGATATTATATATATTATATTATGAATGATATTTTACCGTATATATAATTTTTACTTAATTCAATGTATGATTCAGAGTCTTAAAACAGATCTCTGCACATGTTAAACAATAGTAAAAAAGAATTTGTTGGATTGGAGACAACAGCCAGACACAAATAATTCTTTCAAAAAAGCACAGTGCACAACTTCAGATGCCAGTCTGGGAACCCAGTTCACCATTCGATCCACAAAGGCAGCTTAAAACTCTGTTATGCTAAGGAGGAGGCAAATATAACAATCCAGAAACACTCCCTGGAAAAGGGTCATTTATAATTGATAAAAAAAAAATGGAGAATTATTCTGCAGTTAGACTAATAAAAAAAACTTTTTTCACAATTATGGATACCGTATCTCTCAAAGCTGTGATTTACATGTGTTTAAGAGCAATATATGCTATACTCAGACAGCATCCTATTTAGGGAAAACCTTGCAAATTTCATTCAATAATAAACACTGCATTTATTCCCCCTGCATTGGTTCATTTTAAAAGAGTATGAGTGCTTTTTGTACATATACATAAACTAAAACATCTTAGATTATTATGATGAGAAAGACAGCCCAGGACCAAAGAAAACCTCAAATCTTGAATGAGACTGGAATAGAGCAGCAATAAACCCAGTTTGTCTCCTCAGCTCCCAGACATTCATCATCAGTTACTAAAAGCAGAGAAGATGCTACATGAAGCAAAATGTCTCATTCTCAACATCGATATATTTTCTGTTTTATTCTAAATAAAATATTAGATTATGAGATTTGCAAATCAATGTTTTTTTCCACATACATATTGCACAATATGTTTTTGGAATATGGGCTATACCATTTCTTATATTTTTCCCCTTATGGTTTCCCAATTACAGTGCAGGGTTACGCCTCACAGGATATGCAACTGGTGGGAATGCATCATGCTGGTGTTTTATGCTCAACTCCCATCTTCATAAATTGTGTAAATCCTTTATAACACTAATGAAATCAGTTCTGTTTGAATTGGAGACGTTCTGGTGTGTATACCAGAGGCATAATGGCACCATATGGCACAAATGAACAATAACAGCTGTTGCCTGTAGCTTTCTGGGGAGAGTAATGTTTGCTACTTTGTCACAGCAGAGGTGAAAAATATAAAAGTACAACTATGGAAACACTGAAGAGAAAAAAAAAGTTAAATTCTACATCAGTTATGTAAAGAGCAAACAGGTGGATTTCAACTCATTTTTTCCACTGTAAAAATATTTTTATCTTTCAGTCTTCATTTAATTGAAAAGAAAAGCATTCAGGGCAAGTGAGTGCAACATGGCACCACATGCTCCTATTAGGAGGCTTTTTCTCAAAATAATCTGAGAAATTTGCAGATCTTGTTTTGCACTGGCATAACAACTGAATCCAAGCAGATTCTAATCTTACATATCTGTGATTATGTCCCACTACGTCCCACCATATCCCACCATATCCCATTTCTACACGCTAAACAGATTCATGAAACACAAGAAAGATTATTGTTTCATCCTAGCCTTCAGAAACCAGTATTTTAAGAAAAATCCATGGAAACTGCACGCTATAATGAGATATCAAATCTTTCATTTCTTTTTTTTATGCATGATTAAGCTGAGCTTTGAACCAACCTTCTTAACATAATTCTGGATCACTTCTGGGTCTGCAGTCTGCTGACCTCCCACACAGACATCTGTGTCCAGACGATTTCTGGCATGTCTCGGTTGACTTTTCTCTGAACTGTGAGGTAAGAAAGGAAACAAAATTGACAAATATTCATCATAAAGCTTCTGTCAAGTGTAATTAAGAGCAGATCTGTTATGAGTCTGTGAGGACAAACCTGCCAAATGAGCAAGCATTTAATATGAAGTTGGACATGTTATATTTAAATAATAATTACAGGACATCACCCAGTATTACATAAAAGAAAAAGGCTCTGAAGACTCTGGCAGACATGGTCATTTTCATGAGCACTTGTTGACCCAGAATGATGACAGCCGAAACATGTCAAATCTGATAGAGGGGAAATTTTCCATTTAAGGAGATCACACATCTACCAGTATATTTCCTTCTGCTCCAATTGCAACCCACCATCATAAAAAGCACATTCAGAAACAGCCCTTCAGATTTGGATTGAGGTCAGTGGGAAGACAGGAGTAATGTCTTGTGCTCTGAGGCGTGAGGGACATTCTCAGCTGGATTTGAAACAGTAGATCTGTCATTTTTCCCCCTTCATTTTTATGATTTTTGATGAAAGGGATGGCATTGATGGGGAGATAAAAGGCAGAGTAAAGGCACAAAGGAGGGTGACGAGGACAAAAAGAAAAGGAAAGGGGGTGCGGGGCAGTCAGCACAGAAAAAAGCAGATGAAAGGATGGAGAGATGGTTTTCTCTCTTTCAGCTTGCTGTTCCCCTCTGGCGAGCATTGATGATGCAATCAGCCGTCTCCACGGTGACAGGTGCCAAGACGCAGCAGGACAACTTGGAAGGAGGGGCATCAAAGAAGCGGCGTGGCACCTGCTTGCATGTATGTGTGAGAGATCACGTTTATGTGGATACGCACAAAGGAAGAAGAAAAAAGTCCAAAACCGACAAGTAAGCAAAGTACCTCCTTTGATGACAAAGTGACAAAAAATGGAAAGCTACACAAACAGTATGTCATCTGTACGATTAAAAAAAGAAAAACTTTGAACTTTGGAGCTTTTATTTATGAGACTTTCACTTTATTAACATCACATTTTACTGTTATCCTCTATTCTCACTAAAATGTTTCACACCACGGGTTTTCAGTCTGAGACAAGATGACTCCTGGATCTTTATAATTTCATACATATATGTATGTATATATACATATAATTAGCAAGTAACCTAAGGCAACCCCGATTTGCAGTTTGACTTTTCCACACTGCACTAAAAGCACATTCTCATGTAGTCCAATTCTCCCTAAACCAATGTAGTATATACAAGTTCTAAAACAACCTTAACAAATTTTAATAATGTATTATTTTGATGCTGTCATCTCTGGCCACTGAGGAACCCACCAACTCCCCCTCCCCTCCTCCAGCCATTTATTTCTCTTGTCAGGTTACTAAATTCTAGGTCCTTATGTTTAAAGGTAGTGTCAAATAATTACTGACATCTAGTGTTCAAGAGGGGCAAATAACTTACTATTATTACAAAAAGATAATAAAGCACACTTGGATAATGGTTGCCAAAATTCTTCCAGTTATAAACATCTGTTCATCTGTGAGTGGTTCCAGTGCAGTGAAAACTCCACTGCATCTACTTTAAACTGTACCTGTCCGGTCTTCTTCTTTGTACCGTTAAAGTTGTTACTTATACCCAAAACGGTACTGTAGCATCTACTATAAAAAAATGACTGCTTTGATACAAATATGGAAGTTGACAATAAACATGTATTGAATTCCAGAAGTCAGTGCAGTAATATATGATTTTTAGCTTAATATGGTGGCAAATATAACAGATGAGACAGTTAGCTGTCTGTGTACAGTGTATTTGTAAGAGTTAAGAGTGAAATAATTAGATTAGTGTGCTAAACCCTGCTGACTCATAAATAATTATTTTTTAATTGAGAAAATGAAGTGAGGAGTCTTGTGATAAAGAGTCCCTACTGGCATCCCTGTCTAAACAGTGAAGTCACATAAGCAGTATAGGTTGGCTAAATCTGGCTGTAAGTTTATCATCGCATTGATCTTAAGTAGCCATTTAAAAAAAGACATAAAAAATTCTGTTTTAAATATAGTTTGTTCATTTGAAATAGTGCTGATCCTAAAGAGAATGATGTGTTTGACATGTTTACCTTTGTGTTTCTCGTACCAACACAGCCCGGTGGAGTTGGCGCTGGATGTGGTCATGACGAGGGCCACAAGGGTGGACAAAGGGATGGACAGCAACCAGTATAAAACCCTGTGCATAGAGCTCCCGGACTTGAACAGGCAGTTCTCTCACTGATGACAGGCAAAGCACCGATGACACCGGCACCTCTGGAGAGGGGAGAAAAACATGGTTAGACAAAAGGGGTTAATGTGATTATAACAAGGATGGGGGAGCTAATAAAAACAAGGATGAAGAAAGCAGGAAGTGTGTGTGTCTATGTGCTCATATCACAATTCCCACTGAACAACACATGGCATCTTCACGCTAAATCTGAAACTAATTACATCTGAAGTATTAGCCTCTGTGCTCACTATCACAAGCACAGTCAGAAAACACACTTGCATATCTGTGCAGACAGAGGCACACTCTGCTGTGCATATACTGATGCAAACATCTATACCAAGACAAGGAAACACAGCACATTCATACACATACATCAAAGGCAACACAATGTTATCACAATGCTTGTTTAGCTTTGTGGTATTAGCAGCAATCACAGGCGCAAAGCCCATACCCTTATTACCAAACACAATGGAAAGAAACCTGTTCACTTCACTGAAAATGGTTAGCAGAGCTTATCGTATGGCAGCAAACTGCCTCTGTAAATCCACCAGGGGAGAGTGCAATGTGGGTGAGAGCGACCCTCTCGAGGTCACCGTATTGTACTGTGGCAAGGCTTTTTGTACTGTGGCTGTGTGAAGCCAGGTGTGTGCCAGGATGAGAAGAGACAAGAAGTGAAAAAAGGGCAGATAAAAAAAAGCAAGGCAGTTAGCAGAGGGGGGAAAAGCACAGATGAGGCTGTCTGTTTGTGCCTGAATGCCTGTCATCCTTTTCTATTCAATCTTATTTGCATGGGTCTGGAGAAGAGAAAATAACCTGAATAAATTAACTAGACACATACACACGGACACACACAAAGCACATGGACACACTTCCATTTTCCACAGAGGGGAAAAAATAGAAATTTGCAAGCCATCTCATTTTCAATTTGTTCTCCATCATCTGGCATGCTCACTTATACACACAAGCACATGAGAAGCTGGCAAGTGTGTCTGAATTAAACAATGAGGACAGGAAAATCAGAGAAGCATCATTTTGGCAAAAGTGCTCGGTACCAAGAGTTTTTTGTCACACAAACATGTCCATCATATCGTCATTGTTATTATAATAATAATAACTGCAAGGTGGAATAGTGGTTAGCACCGCAGCCTCACAGTGATGTGATCGGGTCATTGACCCGAGCCTCGGTTCGGACAGTGGCATTGAGTGGAGTTTGTTCTTCCAGTTTCAGTGTGGCTTCTCTCCGGCTTTCTCCCACCATTCAAAGACATGCATGTTAGGTTGAATGGTCTTTCAAAATTGTCCTTAGGAGTGAATATGTGTGTGACTGGTTGGTTGTCTCTCTGTATTGGTTCTGTGATGGACTGGCAACCTGTCTGGTGTTTACTCTCGCTCAGTAATTACTGGGATAGGCTCCAGCTACCCATGACCCTTCATTGGAATAAGCGGTACAGATAATGGATGAAGGGATAATAATAATAATAACAGCCCGAGACAATAGTTGGGTGCATCGTAAACAGCCATTAGCTGTCATTAGATCTGCTCGGCTGGCCCTAACACACCGACAAGACACAGGCATGCAGCCCTTTAGGCTGGGATGTAACTTCATTTATTTTGTCTGCCACTGCGGGATTTAAAAGGGAGGCCTCCTTTCTGTTCCAGAAAGGGAACATGGGAACAGCTCGTGGCAAAAAAACAAAAAAAAATGGCTGGAGTTTTATAGCGCCAGCTGGGGCGAGCATGGAGGTGCAAAGAGTATATGTGTTTAAGTAAGATGAAGGCCTGTTATGATGTGGTTTGTGCTTCTGGTTGAGGGTTTAAAGCAAGGAGGAGGGGGGGAAGAGACACATGACTGGAAAGACTTGCATCCACACATTCGTGCATAAGTGTCGGAAAGATGAAGACAAATCCAGGGGTATATTGTTTGGCGGACATGAAAAGTGCTGAGCGGCTGTTCAGCTGTTGATCCTCGCTCTGCTATTTCTGTCTCAATCGACAGCTTTAAACGCACCACAGCCGCTTTGTGTCGAGAGCAATGCCTCACTTTTTGACCCTGGATTTCACAAGATGTTTGAGGAGCGAGAAAGAGTCATCCTGCTCCTGTAGTTACTTCAAAGGGCTTATTAATTCCTTTTACTGTACAAATCACTAAGTTTCTATGTGGGACTGTAAGGCATCTTGCTGTGCAGATGCACAAAGATGTCTCAGCGAGTGTATATGAGCCATCCTTTTGCCTGTGTTGTCTGACTGTGTACGCATGAAAAGCAAGAGTTTCCACTAAGCCTGCTAGGTGATGCATGGGGATTACTACTTACAGCCACCCTTAAGGCTTATCCCTGTGCTTGCTGGAGGTTCACGTTTATTCAAATTGCCTTCTAATGACTTGCAGAGGTTTTAGGGAAGGATATGTGCCAAAACACTGACTATAAAATAATCAACTTCCTGGAACCAGAAGCATCTTGCTGTTACAGGAATGTAGCTGCAGGTTATGACAGTTGTTGGTCAGCATATGATCTCCCCAGTTTGCCCATTTTATAAGAACTGTCTCAGATAGAGCACTGGGTTCATAAAAATATGTCTGACACGAAGAAGCAAGAGAAGAAAGGTTTGCTGTGGTGAGAACACAGTGGGGCGCTTAAGGCACAAACAGTACTGATGTACTTGTGAGGCTGTGAATTCCAGCCTGGCTCACTTTTGACACATAGCAATACTCTGTCATGATTGCTGGCATTTTCTCAAGGCGTTTTGCTAATAAGGCTGAAGCTGAAATCATCCACAGACATCACTGGCTCTACGTTCAGTCTTACAGTCCTACAGCAAGGTATAGCCACCATAACACTGTTAAACTATAAGAAAGTATAAAGATGCACCTCTAAAAAACAACAGACATAAAACATATTGTTGCAACCAGAAACACCAAAACCCACCAACTGAGCATTAGATGGAAGTTGAAATGAGCTGAGTGGGTCTGCATTTCTACTAGACAGCAGGAAGTCATCAGCAGAGTTCAGCTTCTCACTGCTTCAGAGACCAGTGTTATTCACACTGCATCACATCTAACGTTCTTCCTCACACACCCTGACTCCCACTCGCTCATCCTCACACCTCTTTCTCTCTTCATTTTCAAGAGGCTTGTCTCATACACAGTTCCCACCATGAACTACTTCAGTGTAACTTTGCTGTCCTTTCTCATACACCCTTTTCTCTTACCACTCCCTGCTTTTATTCTGCTTCCCATTTATTTAGACATTTTCTCTCTATTTTCTCCTTATTCATGCTTTCCCATGTCTATGGTTCTTCTTTTAATTATCAGAGCACACCCTGAATACACATGAAGCCATGATAAGATGTCATACCTAGCAACATTCCTGTTGACATGACACCGTAACAAAAAGTGCTACAATACATATAATGATGATCATGCTGCAAGGTAGAGGATCTCTGAAATACTAGTATGGTGAAAAGCAAGATTTTTTTAAAAACTAAATGACAAAAAATGTTTTATAAACCATCTAACATGCCAGTAACCATATATCCAAAAGCGCTGCAACTTTTTAGACCCAGATTTCAGTTTTGGTTCAGCAGTTTTGTAAAATAGTGTGCTTTATGCTATCAAGTGTCATTGGGACTTGCACCCCAGAATGACCACAGTAACAGTCAGCAAATTGGTGAAAAGTAGAAAAGAACGTTGAAGAGAACAAGACGGTAGGTACAGATAATGTGATTAGATTGCCCTAACAAATAAAAAAAACTGTGAACTTTAGGGGTAAATGCCTGAAACATCGCTTATCTTCATACTCCCTGCATCCACCACAGGGTCACTCTGACCCAATGTGAGCAACTGAGGCTTCATCACACAAATAATTTCAGCTCAAGCAGTATTGGAGTTACAGCTCATAAACAAAGGCTAATGCTATGTCATCGGCCGCATTGCTTCCACTAAGTTTAATTACCGGCTGGTCAAAGGTCAAGCTGGAAAATACAGTGTGCTTCTCTTAATTCTGAACACAAAGCTCCTCTTCCTGGTAAGAAAAAACAGCCATTTTGTCTCAAATGCTTCAGAGAGGCTTCTGCAAAGATATTTGTTTTTCATTATGGTGTAGGAGTCATCAAGTCACACTGACAGGGAAATAATGCCATTAATGAAAGCCAAATTGAATTAAAGCACGGATTTGACCGTGGATTTCCTCAATGTCATGGACTGACATACAGATTCCTCTATCTGTCTTTCTCTCTCTCTCTCTCTCTCTCTCTCACACACACACACACACACAAATAAATCCCTTTGCTGGGAATGAGGTCTCTCAATCTCCACAAACAATCAGATAATCCTCCAGGAATCCTTTACTTCTCTTGGTCTCGCTATCACACGGAGAGGGAAAGAGGCAAGCATCTACCCACTCGCAATCACACACACACAGAGACACACAATCCATTCATGGTAGCTGCGTTTATCCTAAAATAGTCTACCAATTGTAAGTAGTTCAGGTGGCGTCATTGCGCTTACCATATAAATGATCTGCCTTTCTGTTAAAAGATAAAACTAACTCTGCTAAATAAGTTCTTAAAACTGTGATATGTGCAAGCATGATTGATTCACCATGGCCGTTTGCATGAACAGTGTGTGTGTGAGGTCTCTGTATCTACACATATGTGCTGCCGCACAGGTGATCAGGCCATTTATCTGTTGCCTTTAGCAATGACAAAGACAAGCTACCCCCCATGTTTATTGCCAGTTTTGGTTATCAACACCTTTCTGGGTTGCCAGAAATCTTTCTGCCAATGCTACATCCTGACCTGTTTTGCCAGACATAACAGGCCTGGCTGACAGTAAAGTCGACTGGCAACAGGACCGTTGCCACTTGGCTGTGAAGATGAGCCAGCTGCCTGTTACAGTTTTGGGTTTGAAACACCGTCGGAAGCCTGCATCTGATTCATGCCCGGTAACGGAGTGCACAGTGTTGGCTGGTATATTCAGTAATAATGATAACACAGGACCAATCAATGCCATTTTCTCATTGTATTTTAAACATTAAGTCATGAATGGCAGGGACTCATTTACAGCTCAGCCTCAACACAGAGGTAAAGGGTTATCAGTCCTGAAAAACTACATCCCAAACTGAAAAGCTTTGGCCTTAAATCCACCTGTAAGGGTGATGAATCTTGGTGGGGTTTTTTTTTACTCCAATTAAAACTTTGGGAACCAGATTGGCCACATTGATGGGCTTTTATCATCCTAAAAAACGGTCAAAGTTCAGCTTTTTGTGACAATAAACAGAAATTTGAATGGATACTTATATCGCCTATAAGCAGACTTTTGTTTCTGGTCTTAAAAAAAATGCTACTGAATTACGCTGCGTGTCTACTAAATAAACCAGAAAGAGTTTGCAAGACAACTATTTTAAAGTCTCTACACTGGCAGCCTGTGTGTTCATTTGTATGAGATATGCTACGTAGAGAAAGCTTTGATTGATTTATTGATCAGGAAAACACAGAATAAAATCTTTCATTAAATTAACACATTATGTTTCTGATTCTCCTCCTTGCCCCTCTTCTCTCTCTTTACAGACGAACCAGCACATTGACAGAACTAGTATTTTTAGAATCTGACGCCTCTAGAGGATTCTCATCAAACATGCTCGAGACACAATGAGCCTACATGCCCAAATTTTCACACAATTTTTCACAATTATTCACAAATACAAACAGAAATACACGCCCAGTCCCAAAGACAGAACCTTACAAACACATATTAGCTTTAGTTGTCATTATTGTCATTACATCTGCATGAAATAACATCAGGAGGGGGACGCTAGAAGGTATTAGCACAGTGTGCACAATATACCTGAATCTGAGTCTTTGAACTTTTTGCAAGAAAAGCTGCATACAGACACAACTTCAGCTTTTAAGCTACTTTCTACCTTGAAGATACTGACAGTATGAAAAACACCCAGTCCTGCAGTGTTGCTGACCTAAACATCTCATTTGACTCGCTGAAGTTGGAAAAGCCAGCGAGAAGAAAACAATGCAATGATGACAAAGTAAAGCATGGTAATACTAAAAACTGAAGTGAAGAAGCACACCTGGAATCAGAGTAACAATGATTTTCCCAGAATGATTTTGGATGATTTATCCCCCCTCCTGACTGGAACTGGGACAAATGTGAAACAGATCTGAATGAAACTTGCAAGCTATGTGTCAAGGCCAAGATTGCATCTTTTTATTTGTGCTGTGTCTGAAAGGCTCCTCCAATAACGTTCAAGTGATTAATTATCATTTCAGAAGCAAATATGAAGTATTGACGACTGGGAGGATAAAGTTTTCATGATATCAAAAGCACCTCATGTTTTCTCTACTTGTAATAAACCCGTTGTTCCAAACTGCTATAAAGATATCACAGGTTTGCAGACATTTTATAGTTTTACTAAGTTTATTCAGCTGAAATGCTCCTTATTTCTCCTTTATTGCCTGAATAGGTAAGTATATGAGTATTTATTAATTGTAGCATCTGTTTGGGGCTGTGCAGACACTACAGAGTCACTTTGTGAGGATGTTTGGTGTGGCTGGAAGCCAGACCGATGAGAAATTAAATCAAAAGTCTCAATGGGGCTTTATAGCTAAAACAAGCTAAGTAACTGTAAACCTGAGTAATACTTTCCTTAACACACAATCTGTTCTCAAAAACATTACTTTCTACATCCTGAATGTTTTTATATTATACCATATTAAAACAGTAGTTAGCAGCAGCTGAAGGCAGGGGAGCAGTGGAGATATAGGTAGGACTGATTTGCATATTCATGGTTGTGCACATTTTTTAAAAGAATAAAGCGCACACTTACACTAAATGTATTTTCATGCATTAAGCAAATATTTTCTTTCAAGAAAAACAAAAAAAAAACATGATATAATGTTTATGAGCAGTGTACGTTGTAAGATCAACTTTATTTTTGTAAGTCTTCAGTGGAAATGATACATGAGAAAAGAGTAACACAAGACTATTTCAAGTATGCATGTGTGGGAGTCAAGTTGTGCCGAGGCACATGATGTCTCCCTAACGTTATACAGGCCAGGCTCCCAAGGAAAAAAAAAGACCTGAGGAAGGGGGGTTGTCTTACAAGAGTAAAATTATTTCCATCAAAATGAGATGATTGCCAATACACTGACTGGGTTGAACGTCATACCTTCTTTCCCCAGTAGAAAATCCAGGAAGTGGTAGGTGTAAGCCACTCCAACTTTAGTCTCCACCTGAGGCCGTCGCAGGGTGGAGTAAATGTTACCGGGGCTACGCTTCTCTTCTGTGTTACTCAACTTTGGAAGCCTACACCCCATTTTTCTGGAAGAAGAAAGGAGAGAATATGTGATTTAAAACAGAGCAGGGTGAGAAACATGAAATTAATTTGGTTTCTAAATATAGGTAATAAACTTGCACTTTGAACAGAGTGTGATTGTTTCACACGATCATAAATGATAAGTCTTCATGTGCCACCTTTAGCTTCAGGGGGGGGAAATGTGTGAATCTCACTCAAACACATGCAGAGACACAGACCCCAATAACACTGAAATATGAGCGTGTCAGCCATTACCTGCTTGGTGGGCTGTGATACGGGCATCTCCTAATCAAATGGGGCTGATTGAGAGCGACATGTTTGATCAGAACGAATTAGAGCAGAAATGAGACCGATTTCCTGCCCTGTCAAGCAGAGCGACATGAAACTAGATAGACAGAAAGTGGAGACCCAAAATATTAGCCATGTTTTTCTGCCAACCAATTTATATGCTGATCCAAGGCTTGCCTTGAAGCACAAAGGAATCTGTGTTATTATAAGCTTTTTAAAAAAAAATATTTTTTTTGTCAGGACCAATAGATATTCTGAGGATAGGCGAATGGAAAAACAATTTGGAATAGAGCTTTGTTTTGAAATCCCCCCTCTTCTGAAATTCAACAGGCAATTTAAACCCAAAGATATTGCTTGCACGCTTTATAAAGATTGAAAACAAGAGAAGTGAGGTGATGAAGTAGAGGAATGACAAAAGAGAGGACAGAGGGGTAAATGACAAGAGGGAAAGAGGTGTGGCCCAAACTCATCAAGCTAATCTGATGTGACAGCATTGGTACCCTCAAACCATCACCAAAGACACGCTTAATATTTCCGTCTGCCACGGCTTGTAAGAGCCACACGGCGAGGTGCACATGTCTATATGTGTGTGCGTCTTCCCCAGGGGCAGGTCTATATCTGCATCTCTGTATCTGTTTGGGGAGCATGGAGAATGACATAGTAACTCCCATTGGGCGAAGTGCACGGACATTAACTCGACTAACGATCCTAACAGACTACATTATGCCTTGTGTGTGTATGTCTGTGTGAGATGTGTGCGTTTGGTGACTAACAGCTCTGCATGCTTGGTGCATGAAAGGTTACAAAGTTCTAGAAATGCTGCATCTTTGTTACACTTTTAGAGCTCATTATTCTTGAGACAGTACACTCGGTTATTTAAATTTCGTGAAGTGCAGAAGATTACAAGTCATTACTCCTTCAGTTCAACATGACCTTTCATAATAAAAACAACTAAGCAGAGACGGACCCATGATACTGGTATAAAGAAGATGAAGCACTTGGTATCTCTCATCATCACCCTCTTTCCTCTTGACCCATCTCTCTCCTCTCAGTTTTTCTACCATTAGTTTTTTAGCTTGTATTGTTCAGGATTTTCAAAACTCTGCCCCATGCTTTTATAACCCTTTTTCCTTTACATCTTCCGTTCACCATCTGCAACGACAAGCACTCGCATCATTCTGTTGCTACAATGGCTTTGATGAGTCTTACTGTAAACTGTTCTATGTCCATCTGATTATAAGACTTGCAAAACCAGCTCCCATTCATCACCATCGACACATTCTGACCACTACATTCTTTTCAATCCACTTTAAGTTGCTGTACTTTACACCACACTCAGTCCTGGTTATCCAGCCACTCTTACCTCATCACACAAGTTCCATTGGAAATGAATGGAGAAGAAGCAGCATTGCTCCGCGTGTGTCGAACCCATCTGACTGCAGAAGTTTGGTTTTGAGGCATCTCTAAGACAGCTGAGTCATAATTTCTTTAGCGTGTCCTAGGCCTGTGCAAATAAACACCTTACTTAGGGGCAATCTTTGCTATCTGTCCAAAACATCTTGAATAGTTCTTGTTGAGGCAGCACCTTCATTCTCAGCTGTACATGTAAACCTAGATGCCCTCTTGAGGAAGACTTTACACAAATTTGAGCACATTTAACTTGTTCTTTCAATGACTACTAACAGCATAGAAGTACAGCATCTACATCCTAGTGTCCATACTATAGCTACACATATGTCAACAACTAATCCAACCAAGGCAGCCAATCCAACTTTTCCTGGATAGACCCCATTGCCTCAGTAATGGAGACTATCTATTATCACACAACAATGTTACTTTATTAGTCATCCAATCCTCTCTAAACCACCAAGCCAGTCTGTCTGGTAGCTCAAAATGTTTCCACAGCAAATGTGCTCTCCTGCTGAGTCTGTTTAGTCCCATAAAACGGTTACAATGTCTCCAGACAGACAGATAGCCCCAGGTTATGACTTGGAACATGTAGATCCACTCCCAACAATTTTCCTAATGGGCTGTGCTTTAATATACCTTGTCTGCCAAGGGGGAAAGAAGGACAATGTGGAGAAGTTTAGCAAGATTAATCTCTGGCTGGTTACAAGAAAGGGATTAAAGTTTGAGGGAAAGGGTCAGAGATTAGTGGGTGGGGGAAACTCAGTAAAGGAGACAGTCTTGCATCCAAATTCAACCTCATTCCAATCCAATAGATTAACATTGTCTAATAAATTGTTCTCATTCATAGCAATACTCCCATTAACTCATGATGCTTAGCTAAAAATCATAAACATTTCAAATTATTCCCAGTGGTAGTTGGTGTTGTTGCTCCTGTAATGTTATGTTATCAACTCTTTTCCTGGTACTGGTCAGCCAAGAGATCCACCGTTTGATCCGAACATTTCCTTATTACCGTATTTTCAATGTGTGCTGACACACAAGGTCTCACTTGAGCAGATCAACTCTGTCAAGGGGAGGATTAAAAAAAACGACACCTGTAATTTGACACAACAGAAAACCAAAACCCAAGGTTGTAGTGCACAGAAACTCAATTGAGTTGAATATTGAAGGCCTTTTGAGGCCTTTTTCTCAGCAAGTTGACTTCAAACAGAATCTTTTACATGCTGCCGCACAAACACACAGGCAGAAAAGGCCTTGACAGCAAAAAAAAACCTCAGTGAACAGGGAAAGACAGGAGAAGAGAGAGACATAAAAGGAATGTAAAAGACAGAATGAAGTGACAGACAGGGAGTAGCAGAGGGCTTATTATTAGAGAATCTCTTGTAACTGAGGTTTTTTTAAATGACAGCAGATTTACATGAGAGCATAATCTGTCTGCTTTACGCCACCGCTCTGCTACCTCTGCCACTCGAGGGATGCCCGCTTTGCATGAAGCAACACTCATCTGTAGCAGAGTAAGAGATACAGACGGACACAGGCTGGGGTAAATATACAGTAAATACAGTGATTCCTGCAGTTCACCAGTGAAACAAACTATGGTAATTTTTTCAAAAGAAAACTTCTGATGAATGTTGTTTTCCCTCTCCAAGTCATTGCTTTAAAAAAAACATTCACAGTCTACCGCATCAATAAAAAAGCATTTAAAATAGGTCTATGACAATGCACTTGCTATGCTTGTAACAAGTAAGAACACTGGTTTGATATAATAATAATACTACAGTATAAATGCACAACCAGATGTAAGAAAGCAAAGCAACTACACAGTAAACACTTATTCATCATGATGAAAAAGGTTTCTTTGTTGTTGTTGTTTTTTGGTTGAGTCTTTTTTTCTTACCCAAAACAAATCAAACAAACATGAAATTTGATTAGGATCTCCTAAAACATTCTGTGTAAGTAATATACGCTAACAGAAAATGTCTTAGCCTGAGAAACTCTGTACAGGTGGTCTGAAACAGATGGTCTGAGGATGGTCTTATAACCACAGAAAACCTGTGGCGAGTACTTAAACATGCACATGCAGATTAGGGATAATTTGACATGATTAAAAAGGGAAAACTAATATTAAAATCAAATGGACGAGTCTCTTTTTCCTTCCTTTTCAGTTCTAAATTAGTCAATTTGTTCAGTCATTTATGTTATGGTACTTTGAAATATATATCTGATGTCAAAGCAAACATTATGGGTTGTCACAGGGAGTGTTTGGTACTGAGGAAAACTAATAGTGTAAAGGTAAGTATCACAGTATTTGCATTAGCATTTTTAACTGTAATATGCCTTATTTTATAGTCAAAATCATCAGCACTATGACCCTGAATATTAACCAACACATTGCAATAATGTATCTAATCAGTCAAAATAAAAGTGTGTATGCTTTTGCTGCAAGGAGTGTACGTGCTTGTTTAGGTAGTGAGTACCCTGATTAACAAATGATCATTGCTGGTATAGATTTACATTGCCTTTTATCTGAAAGCTATCACATTTTCCTGCTACAGATTAAACTATAAGTTCAGTAAGGTCTTTGTGTGTGATCCCTGATGAATTAAGTCGCTTTTTAGTTTTGGCAGTTGTTTAATGGTGGCAGTTAAGTTATGCTGCTTAAATCAACTTATTTTAGAATATCGTATGTACAGTATTTTCCTGAATTTTTAAATTAGAGGTGAGAGACAGATCACTGCAGAGTGGGTTTCCCTCCCACTGGGTTCTACTGAGTTTCGAGGGAGGATGCTGCTGATGATCAAGAAGGGGGAAAAAAGGAGAGCAAGAATAGAATGAGGAGAAAGACAGAAGGAGCAGGAAATGGAGAGAGACAGACTGAGAACAGAGTGGGAGCGTGTCAAGATGCCAGCAGGGAGGTGTGAGCCCTCCAAGCAACAAAGTAGTCATCTCAAACAGTGTTTTAATGAGGCTGCAGAGGGAGGATAAAAACTAATTATGACATTGATGTATTGGTTTGTCACGCAGCTTTGTGCACAACCTATTTTTCTCCCAACCGGAAAAAAAAGAGTAATATGAATAAAGGAGAGGTTTTTAAACAGGAGCATCAGTTTACTAAGCCCTGAGGTTGATTCCTAACATTTAGATTGCTGTGGAGTAAGTTGCAATCATTGTGATAAACTGGATGTCACTCTAGTAATCCTGCTTTATGCTGCAGCCATACATATGAACTAATTGATGTCCCGTGCGTTTTGTGGGTGCAGCCTACCCTGAAATTACATGTTTCTGGTTTTCCCTTTTTCCTCTTTGGTGCGTTCAGCCTCAGACATGGCACGCGCGCACTACCAGTCTGAACAGCACGTGGCTATGGGCTGGCGCTGCCCTGTTTACGGCGGTAGTTTAGTGAACGGGAAATGATACATGACAGGTCGCTTACGCATCACATCTATCTCGCCTTGGCACACAAACTTCCATCTGCGCGCGGCACATTTACGCTGTCACGCATAGTTCATTTCAACCTGTGACAGCAAGCAGAGGGCTCATTCATTTCGTTACGCCAGGAATACAAATGGTACGCAACATCACACAAATCAAATGAATGGATGCGAGACAAACCCACAAGGATTACTTTGTCACCGGTGTGTTGTGGTGGAAAGATCCCACAGACTAAATTTTGAGCAGGAATCTCTTAATGTAGTTTGTTCAACTGTTTCCAAAGTTGTAAACAAAAAAAAAAAAAAAAACAGCACATGACACTCGTGAGAGAAGTGCTGCAAAAAGTGACTTAAATATTGGATATGTTCAATTTTTGTTGCCAATCGTCCAAATAAAACATGCATTGGATTTAAATACACACACACACACACACACACATATATAAATTAGTTGGTCTGTAGGCTACTTACCAAGATCGTCCTGGTCTTAACGAGGTCTAAACAGGATAAAAAGCTTCTATACACCACTCGATGCGTCTCTAAATTTACTCTGTTCCAGTCACGGCTGCTGCAAGACACACACACACACACACACACACACACACACACACACACAGAGAGAGAGAGAGAGAGAGAGAATCTGACAGATCCCGCGATCCAATGGGAGAAAAACATGAACCCCTCATTTAGGAACTACAACTCACTGCAAGCTCGTGATAAACACTGAGTCTAGCTCTACGTGTCTGGTGTGAAGGGGAAAGAGGGCGGTTTATCCTCTCCCTTTCCAGTTGTACCCCACTCGCTGCTCGATTTGCATCAAACACTTTAGAGGGAAAACTAAACTACCTGCATCTTATTTCACACTATAGAATAACAAGTGATCCCCAGAGAAGCAGGAGGAAGATCTATTAATGAGGTTGTGTGTAGCCTACACATGATGCCCCATATGATTGATGGTTTAATACTTGTGTTCATCACACACAGATGTTGGTTTATTAGGGTATGTAGTTGTTTTTCTGGGGTCTCTTAAGAAAATTCATATTTCATAAACTGCTATCCAGACTCATCCATAATTCAGAACCGTCTGACACGGGGCAGGAGGGTGGGTCAAAGGCTGGAAAGGGCACTCAGGGGAATCAAGTCACACCATCAGACTATGACAAAAACAAAAAGCTGGTACCAGAGGATGATGGGCTTGTTGCCAGGCAAGATGAGCGACCCAGCCCTGACTGATAACATGCTGCCTACTTGGAAGCGACCCTGCTCTCCAAAGCTTCCTGCAGATGAACACTTTCTAACTCTTATGATATAAAATGTAACTTTTAACAGAAACTTAGCATTTTAATAAAAATATACAATGATAACAAAATAAACTTTATTCAACAAATACCCAAACCTTACAAAACATGAACGCAAACCAATTCTAAAGAGTGCAGTGCCCAGGCTCTCTGAACAGGAAATGTTTCAGCACAGTGACATCTGCACACACAGACCTTCAGGTCAATGAACATACAAAACTACAAAAAAACAAAAATATCTGTGATGTACACCAGAGATGCATTTTCAGTTGTGTCAAACAGTTTTTTTAAAACAAAAAAAATTGAAACATTAAGTGTGCACACTTGTGATGTACCTATAAAAATTGTGGAATTATTTACACGATTAAAACTCAGAAACATGTAGTGAACACTGAGCAGTGAATAAATGAATGTAGTAAAGCACCCTACTTGGAAACTAATCCTATTTTCAACTATCAGTTGATTTAGTGGTAAACAAATCTATACAGTGATTGATTTTGACTACAGGCTCCAAAAACCAACTGAAAAATGGTATACCAATGACTCAACCATTAATAACTAAACTGAAGATGAGGTGATGAAATAAAACGGCCCTTTATATACTGCAGTAATATCACCAAACTAAAAAAGAAGTGCAAAATAAACGAGTGCTTAAATTAATGAAGTGTCTTCTGCTGTAGTAGAAAATTTGATGATCTTATTTACAGGAGCACTGAACCTAACCTGGATAGGAGAAACACTCCATATTTGAAAACAGGCAAATTACTGTCAAGACATTGTTACAAAATATAGAAACACATTTCTTATGTACAGAGAGCCCTCGAAGAGGCTAAAATCCCCAACCAAATATTTAAAACAATTCAAAAAAATAAATAAAACATAAAGAAGCACAAAAAATAAATTTAAAATTCTTTCCATCTTTTTTCAGAAACAAACTAAATTGAAAAAAAAGTGATCCCATGCATCTGCTTGCACATTCATGGTGCTCTGCTTATTCTGTGCAACAGTCACTGTGATCCAAGTGAGTTAAAAGCAGCTGACATTAGGTCAACTTTAATAATTGTTGTTGAAGTGGCTGGGATCCAACTTGTACAGTTAAAGTGGAAAGCTTATGCAGTCCGATGTTAAAATGGTTTTCAAATTTTGAAGCAAAATAGGAAGGTGAGGACATTCCAACATTATGAAGAGTTGTTACTTCCAGGTGGCTCGAACATCAAGATGTCCTTGATTGTATTTGGATTCTCTGAACCACCATAGTCTGAATGTGAGAGAGAAAATGAAAATGACATCACAGGTAAATATTTTTCTCTTCAAAAGCACACTCAACTTGCCTTTTTGCAGCCTGGTTACTTTATGTTAAAGATACAGTAAATAAACAAGATACTGAAAACAGAATTATGCTTGCAAAGGTAAGCAGAGCAAATCAGACTCATTTAAAGCAGACTGGTTTTTTTCATTACAGCTAATCTGAATTTCAAAGTGTAATTTTACAGATTAATCTCTCCTGGGATGTAAAAAAAATTACAATCTTGCAGGCAACTGGCCCTTCAGGACTTATAATATATGTGAAATGCATTCTGAAGTACAGCTTTACCTGTCAGGGGACTAGGCAGCTTGGAACTACAGCACAGTCAGCATAGTCTGGACTCCACAGTCCACAAAGCTCTGGAAACAGGATATAACAAATAAATAAATAAATAAAATACATAAAGCCAGGTTTTTACAGTGGAGGTGCATTACAATGATGAGTCACAGATCATCAGTCTGACAGCAACCTCTAGTGGTGCCCATGCAAACAGTTTAGATAAACTTGTGCAGAAAGAACACTTTCCTCTAAAGCAAAAAAAACAAAATAATCAGAAATTTTACATGTATGTTGAAATTCATAACATCATACTATGAATAAAAACTCTTAATAAACAAATGTGCAAGTACCTGATTGACAGGCCTTGCCCTTTGATCAATAGTCCAGGGTTGTGGGGTATACTGTAGGGGAGAAAGAGAAGTCAGCAAAGCTCAAGGGCAAAGTCAAAAGGGAAGAAAAGCAACCTGGACTTGGAATGTGGATTATTGGACAGGATCGGGGCTGGAGCCAATCCCAGCTCACAACGTTTTTATTTCATTTTCATTAAGTAGATATGGTACAGAGAAAGAAACAATATAACATGAAGAAATAAAATATTTTCACATAACTTTGGATCAGATTTGGAACAATGTCTTCAAGTATGCTATGGTTGCCATAGTTACAGCTGCTAGTCACGTGATGTCTGACAGTATGAAATGAATGAGCTTCAGTGTCCAAACCACGTAGTGTGCTTATCTAGTGTAGCCATATGTAGTGAATGAGGGGTTAGGGCATAGGGTGCACATTTGGACATAGCGTAAAACAACCAAACTTGCAAAAGTTGTTGGAGGATTTTTAAAAAAAATAAAAAATCTTAGGTACCCTCCACTTTTATTTTTAAATTTACCTGGTAGGTGTAGGCATTTTGTGCATAGTTCATTGGCATCTGTGGAATCACGACCCCTCCAAAGTTGTTGTAAGAGTATGGCTGCAAACAGAAAAATTGAGGACAAGTTTAACCTCATAATGTTCAAAAACATTTATAATTTGTAATATACTTAAAAGAATGATAGCTGTTTCTGTAATATTAAAGTCCTAGAAAATAAACTGAACCAATATCTCATGAATGTACAAAGTGAATTGTTTACCCATTAATCTTTTTACGAGTGTCTCTGAGGCCCTGTTTACACAACATTTCCACACAAAAAAACAATCTTTTTCTTTGCATATTTAAGATAATAAATAAAACAATAAACACCTTAATGGGCATTGAAACTTTAAAGTGACATAAACAGCTGCCTGTGCACTGCATCCTCTATAAACAAAATGCACAACAACAGAAGCATTGTGTGCCAATCAGACTGTATGTAAAAGTTGGACGAAGGCTCCCAGTAAGTTTCTTAAGAGTAAAACTGAAACTTATTGGGTGGTTCCTACCATCAGCATCTCGACACACAAGCCATGAGACCATTCTACAATGCATGTAGAATATAGATACATCACAAGTGTGCACACTTGATGTTTCGATATTTTATTTTAAAATGTATTTTTTGTTAAAAACTGTTTCACACAGCTGAAAATGCATCTCTGGTGTACATCAGATATTTTTGTTTTTTGTAGTTTTGTATGTTCATTGACCTGAAGGTCTGTTTTGTGCAGACGCGCTAAGTGGCTGCAAATTGTGGTAGTTCTGTGTTAACTCTCGTTATTCTTATAATATAGGCATCTTTTTCATTACATACACTGTTAATTTGGGTTTGCCCAAGAAGACTTTTCACGTTGGCAGAGGTTGTGCTACACGGGAGATCTTCTGCATATTTCTTTGGTCTTTCAAGACTGTTATGGTGAGTCTCAATGGCAATGTGACTTGTTTACCACTTGGATTAACTGATAATGCTCTCCAAATTCAAGATTATCCATGAAATAACATTTCAAATCACAATGGAGTTGAAAATAAAGCAAAGAGACTGTACAAGTGCAAGATGACATTTAAAATGTTGCCCAAAGATTTCAATTCCAGGTTAAACTTGCAAGATTTGCCTTGCAAGAAAATTTCACTCCGGAGGTCATTGTCAAATCTTTGCCATTTTATCCACCCAAAACTCTGGCACCATGCAAACAAAGAACCAGAATTCAACAAAACTTTTCATTTTACCGTCTTAGTGTTATGATCTAAACATAGGCTAAGTCATTATCATTTTTCCAGGTATTAACATAGAAGATTCATTCAAAGATTGCGGTTGATCGTATCAAACTAATACTTGGCTTTAATAATGAACAAAATTCGACTTCCACAAACACAATATTTGTTTTCTTTATGAGTGACAGGAGTGAGTGTAGAGTTGGGCAGGTAATGAAATACACAGTGTATTTACTTGCATTGTAAAACTTTCTTTCTTTTCTTATGTGTGAGATACCTGATTGTATGGGCTGCCTCCACTCATAAAGGGTGAAGGCTGCGTCACCCCTCCTCCCATGGGTGAGCAGCAGGTACAGTAAAAATACTGGGTGGGACTCATCCAAGGAGTTGGTCCCACCAGCCGGGATGGCAAAGAGCCTGAATTGTGGAAGACAAAAGTATGAATCCAAGAACCTGCTGTTAACATCTGGCATTAATACAGATCAATGCGTCTTTTATGAACCAAGCACAAGTTGCCAGTTGTTGTCAAGTTGCCAGAAAAAAAATCCTTTTGCAGCTGTGGCATTAAAGCAAGAATATTTTATATATTAGCTGGTAGCTAACAATAGCCATATATACACTGTACACTCAAAAATCAATGTAGGGGCAAACCTGCTATTTTAACTGTTAACAAGTTACTATTTAAACTTCAGCAAAGCTATAACAGTTATTACAATAGATATTTATTGAAAATTAACAAAGAAACAGTAAGATACAAATTGAAATATTTGCAATCCTAAAACTCTTTGGATATTAGAGTTGTGTTTTGTACATTTACAAAGTAAATCTAAAGTGCACCACAACGTTTTTGATTAAATTAATAGTCAGCTATTTCAAAGCAGGGAAGACGCATGACAGATGTCTGAGGTGGCAACATCATGACTGCACATCTATGATACAGACAGTATGGCAAGAATGTTGTATGAACTCAAAAAGAGGTCATAGGGATATGTACAGTACTAGTAATGTCATACTAGCAACATCTGTTAAAGTCTAGATGTACTGTAGGTGTCCACTTATGCTCAGACCACCTAAAATGTGTAAGTTTGCCAGCTGTGAACAGTACTGTATGTAGTGACCCCACACTATCAATCAAAAAAAATGAGCAACTGAATACTTACGCAAGTTTCTCTCTTTCATGATGGCAGGGCCCAGCTTGAGTTTCCGGCCCTTAAAACTGATCTGTTGCTGTAACAAAAATACAGAAAAACATTGCTCTCCATTGTTTACATAGCATATCAATAATAAGCAGGGGTGGGATTTAAATCCTTTGGTTACAATTAATTGATTACAGAAAAATTAATGAGATAATGAAAACTAGCCCACTTAATTGCTGAACACAAAATGTTTGTCACTGGACAATTTTCTGGTATACCTATTACACAGATGCACATGGTAGACATCTGCTTATGATTTTGTATTTTTAGTGCTAAATTCAGCCATGTTTCAGACCTCTTTAGTATATCCATTTAAAGAAAAAGCCTCTTACAACAAGTCTAATCACTTTTTCTGTTGTTATTGAAGACTTTTAGAGACTAATGTAAAGCATGTATAGTTTACTCCTCTGTGTGAGGAGCGGTGGGTGGTGCGTAAGCCCATCCCCCATTCCCCCAACACAATGGTGGCTTGGTCCACACTAGTCCTCACACAGCATCCAAGTTCAAGCTACAGTCAGAGCATGTGGTGATTATTTCTGCTTCATTACCAGGCTAAAGTTGCCACTGGCTAATTAACTAAATTACAAGTCTTGTAATTAGACTGTTTTTTTAAATTGAGTCCCACCCCTGATAAGGCATGCATATATTCACTTACCTCAATGATTGACTGGATGTTGACATCTTCATTAAAGTACACAAACCCATAACTAAAAACACAATAAATAAGGAAACAGAAATATATTAAAATCAATGTAAATAAAGATAAAATATAAAAAGAAAACCTGAAATAATATTTTGTACAAAAGCTAAATTTGAAAGTAGTTAACATCTGGCATAGATATTCATTTCTAAATATCACTACTCACCCTTTGCAGATCCCCCCGCGGTATGTGATTATTTTGACTTCCTTTACATCACCATATCTTGCAAAGAATTCACGCATTTCAATTTCATCCACCTTGAAACAAAAATAATTTCACACTGAAAAATCTATTTTTCATTATTTAACTTCACTCCATGTAATAAAGGCTACCAAAAAGCATAAAAGTGAACTGTGTACTTTCAAAACAGCAAATAACAGCCAATAGTTTCCACCAAAGGCATAAAATTAGTGTTGTTTTTACTTGTTAATGTTACAAAAACATACTCAAAAGTACAGACTCGCTTCAATCAACAAACATCTAGAAGTATCACTTTTCTGTGGTCCCAGTGCAAGATCCAAGATTTGTTTCAGACAAAAAGCATGGAACAGATTTGATTGATTTTACTTTTGCATATCTTTAGATGGCAAAATCAGATGTATGTATTTTCATAGCTAAGCCTATGCAAAATCATTTTTATGTAATAACTTTGCCAACGTGAATAAGCAAACAAGGTGTTGCTTAAAATTATTTACAAGTTCTTGATGTGTCATGTGTGAATAACAAGGACCATTGATCATTTAAAAAATAATGAGCTACCTTAATAAAAAACAAGAAAAGGAAATTACCTTCATGTCAATTCCGCCGACAAAAAGGGCGTTGGGAGTCAGCTTGCCCTCGGGTAGGACATATCCATTCGACAACTTAAAAGGTATGCCCTGGTAGATGTTTCGGGGCTTGTTGACATCCTTTAAGAAAAAGGACAGGGACAAAGGGAAAAAAAAAGTAAATAAGTATTTTAATTGTTCACCTGACTAATCTGTAAATCTAACAATACTGGACATTCTTGTATGTTACTGTCATGCTCAGTTTGACTTCATAACTAGCTAGCTACAGAACGGCGGCAACGTGATAATGGCTCATTAAGCAAAGCTAACCATTTATAACATGTGTGCAAAATAATCGCAACCATTCATAATAAACATTAGTCACAATTGGAAGTTTTGAATTTATTTAACTTTTTTTTAAAATCGCAAACAAAAAGAAATCTTGAATTGGTAATTGGCTATTAAATGGTTGCTCGTGATTTTAACTCTTTTAAGACGTGTATACAACGATCAGGAGCTAATGTTAGATAATGTAGGTTGACCATATTTATTGCAGAGTAATTTTTAAAGTGGGTTGCATATGCTGTTGACAAAGCTAACGGTTACCACATGCAAGTAGTGCGCCATTTTGTTCATGGCGTAAATCAAGCTAGCGCTTGCTTGCTAAAACTCAAAGCGCCGAATTAAAAAAAACTCAATTTAAAACAACAATTATTTGGCCATCATCTTTACACTTTACACGGCTGCATTGTACAGTCAAAACTGACAGCCATACTTACCATTTCTAAAATAGTTAAAACCAATAACTTGACAGAGCAAAGCAAGCGGCAGACCTGCTTGACCGCACGAAAGCAAGTATGTTAGTCGAGACCACACCCATGCGTGACTCATCTCAACCTGACGTAATCACTGACTGTAATCTTTTTTTAAAAAATCACGAATCTTGCCGCGATACTTACATATCATATGTAGTCCGATGTTTTATGAATAAACAAATAAGTTAATGATTTAAATTAACTTTGTTTGAACAATAAAAAGTTACGGTAAATTTAGAATTAGCTAATTACCTTTTGAAATTGTGATATGTGTATGTGTTTTTTTTGTTTTATTAGCAAATTGCAATCCCTTGTATTAATTTCAGTGATTTTTTTCCTAAAAATAGTCCCTTTTTCGCAAACTAAGCCTTATGGTTTTTACGTAAATTAAATTCACAGACTACCATTCCGTAGGAGACAAAAGGTAGGTTGGTGTTACCATGGAGACGACCCTGGATTAAATCAACAAGTGTTTCAGTTTACAGGAATGTGATAACTTTCTCAGGTGAAGCTTTGAGAGGGAAACAAGTGTGTGGACGTATGATACGACTGTTCTCAGATTGTGTGGCAGTGTAATGACTGTTTTAGTCGCTGACGTTGACTTTTTTTTTTATGGATCACAGTTTGTCCCAGTCAGAAATCCGGTCAGTTTACCGCTGAAGCAAATGAAAGAAGGTACGTTTTACAGTAACGCCGTGTGTTTGCTGTTTAGTTTTCACATGTTAAACAAATGCAAAACTTCTGTTATTTTTGTTTATACACGCTAATTAAATTTTTTTTTTTAGTCATTCCTCGCATTTGCTGAAACAATGAAACGTCTCAAGCAGGTAACGTGGCTCCTTTTACTAGTTTGCCTGATTCCCCCACACCGTCATCTATCCAACATCCTCAATTTAAATCATATATCAAACCCACTGGAGCTTAACTAACAAGTTATTCGGAAAGGTTAGAAAGTAGAGTATAATAATAATCAGCAAAGGAACAGGACAGGAATAAATTATACTTGCAACTCTGAAATTTTAGCCCTTTCCTGCCTTATGTTATTCAATTTTCTCATTTGATTCTGACAAATACGTGTTTAAACTTGGCATTTATTTAGTTCAACCTATTTCTAATAAAAAGCCTATTGAGAAAAATCATTCAAAATAAAAACAATACATTGGTATAATATTTGTTTAGCGAGGTGGCTTTTCTCATTGTTGTTGTCTGAACTACAGATGGAGGATGGCTCAGTGAGTCAGAACAAAGTATATCCTTTTCCCCCAAGTTTGCCTTCAACAGCTGAACCATCCGAACTCTATCAAGTAAGTATATAAATGCATATATCATACAAACTTGTGCTAAATCCTGTTGTTTTTCATCTCCATTAAACATGAACTCTTGTCCCATCATCTTGTCTTATTCCATCAGACCATTTTAAGGCGCAGTCAATATCCACCCATCCTCCAAGCTAATTCATTGACTCTTGCAGCTCCGTTCAAAGAGCAACACCACCACCGGACACCCACTGAGTCTATTGGAAACAATTACAGCCTCCGGGCCCAAAACTTAAAAATGAATCAACTCCAGCACAGACAACATTGCTTTCATAAGTCCTTGGCAAAAGCAGCACTGCCTTGTATCCTTACAGGTTTTGTAAATGCATTCGTAATTCAACTTGTTTTCTGATCATTTGTCTTCATACACTCATCAAGACTACTTTAAAAACCTTTAAGATGAGACTTTTTTTTTAACCTAATGTGCTGAAAGCAAAACCTCCACTTGGAAGGAGACAAGCAATTACACCAAGGAAAAGGTAAAGACATTTTCCACACATTGTAGTGGTAGCTTAACTTTAATGATATTTTTTTTAACCTTAAGCACCTCATCTGATTCATGCTTTTTCAGGGGCATTTCATCTCACACTTTAACCTCATCTCAGAAAAAGCATAAGCCAAAAATCTTAGAAACCCCCAGCAGCCGGCCTGTGAGTCCCAAAGAGCAGCTTGACATAATTCAGAGACAAGAGGAGAAGCTCAGGGCCACTCAGAATGAGCCTACTGACAGAGACCTGGAGGTAAGTATTAATACACTCACTCATGGACTACTCAGCTGCTGAGTTGAAATGTTTGAACCATCTCTTTTTAACACTTCTTGACTCCTCATATAGAGATATACCTACTACATCAACTCCATCCCCAGTTCTGTGTTGGCCCACCAACCTCACCAGCAGATGGTCAACATCATGCGCCTTCTACCTCCGGACACTGAGGAAAATAGAAAACACTTCCAGATTTTGAAGAAAAATATGATGGAGGAAGTCGAGAAAGATTATGAGTTCAGTTTGAAAAAGAGCATAGGTAAAAAATGAAAAACAGTAGTTCTTGACTAGCAATATTTCTTTGGTTAGACATTATCTTCACATCAAGTGTAAACATATATTTACCTCAATTTTTTAATGGGTAGAAATCCTACCTTAAAATTGGGTACAGCTTTTTTTTCCTCCTAAATCTCAGCATATTCATATATAATGTATACTGTATAAAGCTATCATATATTCATATATTTATGGCTATGTTATCAGTGGACTACATTCTGATGGACCCATCTGAGTGCCAGCGACTGTCCATATCTAGCATACCCATGCCTTTTCCCAGAAGAGTGATTCGTGCCCCAGTACCTTGGGCCCTCAGCTACAAGGAAGCTAGAATGTGGCAAAGCCAACATCTGTTCACTGTCAGTTCCATCATTAACCTCTTACAAGATTTCTGGATAGACAGGTAAAATGTGCCAGTTTTAGTTTTACAATAACCTATAATATA
>JBAMHV010000018.1:9247710-9279262 GCA_037177535.1 Pseudomugil gertrudae
TTTAACTGGCTCCAAAAGACAAGAACATATTACACCTATTTTAGCATCTCTTCACTGGTTACCTGTTCATTTTAGAAATGATTTTAAGATTTTACTCATTGTTTTTAAAGCCCTTAAAGGTCTTGCCCTCTCATATATTAATGATTTATTGTCCCCTTATGTTCCTCGTCGCTGCTTGCGTTCCTCAGACTTAACCCTTTTGACAGTCCCCCCCTCCCGACTCTGCTCCAGAGGAGATCAGGCTTTTACTGTCGCAGCTCCAAAACGTTAGAATTCTTTGCCTGAGGAGCTTAGGTTGTCAAATTCTGTCTGCTTTTACATCTAAACTTAAAACGTATTTATACAAAATGGCATTTATTTAACTCCTTTGTTTTAATGTTTTTCTTTGTTCTATTATATTTGTTACAATATTGAGGTTTTTATTTTATTCCTTGCTTTTTATTATTATTATTTTTTATTCTTTATTATATTTTATTCATGTAAAGCACTTTGTAACTATGTTTTGAAAAGTGCTATATAAATAAAATTATTATTATTATTATTTTCCTCTATTTTAACAGGACATCAACAAAGAGCAGAGTTTGTTGGACATAGAGCAGAGCCTTTTCCCAATGCTCCAAATGATGATAGCGGAGAAACAACCATATGAGCAGCTATGGAACACAGCACTGAACTTTGAGAGCATGTCAGATGTGTGGATGAATGGTAGTCAATTTATACAGGAGACTTTATATCTATTCAATTTCCCTGCATCTGTTATATTTTGAAATGCTCTAAATGATGCTGAATGTGACTAGTGTTGCATACACATTTCTTTCTGATTTAACTTTTAGGTCCCTTCCTGCAGTTGAATGCTGAAACAATCTCTGATGAGCTGGACAACATGTGGAGGACCACACATAAACTTACAAAGACTTTCTCTAATCTGTTTGGGCCTTGCTTTGTGGCCAAGAGTTTCAAAAGCAAGATAGATGGGTTCAAGCAACACTTGCCCATCCTGACAACCATCTGTAACCCTGGCATCAAGGATCGCCACTGGGAAAAGGTCTGCTGATGATTTAAATATATGAGTCATTAGATCAGCTGTTAATGTGAGGACCAAGTGTCCTGTATCTCTCAGGATGCATGACATGGATGGGAATAATTAATGGCACCTTATTTCTGCCTGTAGATCAGCAACCTCGTGGGCTTCCATGTCAAACCAGATGTGAACAGCTCTCTGCGGAGTGTGTTGGACCTCGGGCTTTCACAGTTCTCTAACAAGTACATTTCACTTCCAGTGAACTATGTTTACTGCATGCACCATAGTATGAGTAAAAAATGTAATATATGAAAATGTAATAGGGTTTTATTTTAACTTTGACCAAGGTTGGAAGAAATTGGAGCATCGGCCAGTAAAGAGTACTCGCTCGAAAAATCTTTGGAAAAGATGAAAAAAGAATGGGCCAACCTTCAGTTCTCTTTTTCTACCTACAGAGATACCGTATGACATTCACATGCAATCGCATATTTTCACATCAGACATGTCATATGCTGGGATGCTCAAACAGAATCAGTATAATTAGATTAGGTCATTGCAAGAAATTCCAATGGTTAGTCCGTAGCCTTAAATCACACTTTTGATAAAAATTTAGATTTTTTTTTCCTGTAGGGTACCAACATTTTGTCAGCTGTGGATGACATCCAAGTTCTTCTGGATGACCATATTATCAAGGCACAGACCATGCGAGGCTCACCTTTTATTAAGCCAATAGAGGTCGAATGCAAGGTGAGATTTGACATCCATTGTGTAGGGTGTTTTCTACAGCATATGTTCTACATTTGTGATTCTTGACACTTCTTCCCAACTTAGAAATGGGAGGACAAGCTGCTAAGTATGCAGGACATCCTAGATGCCATGTTGAGGTGTCAGGCTACATGGCTCTACCTTGAACCCATCTTCTGCTCAGAAGACATCATTGCCCAGATGCCTGAGGAGGGCCGTAAGTTTGCCATTGTTGACAGCTACTGGAAGGAAATCATTGCTGTTGCGGTAGGCTCTATATCACAGAGGAATTTCTGTTTACATCCTTTATTTAAAATTAGTTGTCATATAATTTGCTTTAACATGTGTGCTTTGTCTGGTCCAGGTAAAGGATACACATGTGTTAGTGGCAACAGATCAGCCAAACATGCTTGAACGGCTGCAAGAGTCCAATGAATACCTGGAGGACATTCAAAAAGGCCTTAACACCTACCTGGAAAAGAAAAGGCTCTATTTTCCAAGGTTTGACCACACGTGATTGCTCTAAAACGTACATTGTAATACTTAAGACCATTGCTTCTTTGTCAGTATCATTGACAATTACTCAGTCTTTTTATTTTTGAAAAGAACTGTTAAACAGGACTAAATAGAGAAACCAACAATATAATACACAACTAAAGAACAGTATAATGTTAACCCTGAAAAATAACCCTATAGTGTGTGTACATAGTCTTCATTTCAATATGACATTCAGTTCCATAGTATTCCATCACATAATCATGAATGTTTCAGCCTGTTAATAATGTGTTTCCAGATTCTTCTTCTTGTCAAATGATGAACTGCTGGGGATTCTGTCACAAACCAAAGACCCCCTATGTGTACAACCCCACCTGAAGAAGTGCTTTGAGGGTGTTGCAAAACTGGAGTTTACTGATGATATGGAGATAACTGGCATGATCAGTTCTGAAAAAGAGACTGTGTCTTTCACAGAAAAGATCATTCCAGCCCAAGCAAAAGTATACATCATTGTTTATATCTTTGTGTACCTGTATAGTGTTTCACTAGACATAATACTATTCTGTATGTTGTAACTTGATATTGTTACCATCTTAAGGGAATGGTGGAAAAGTGGCTCCTGCAAGTGGAGAGCCTGATGCTCAAGAGTGTTCGGCATGTCATATATCAAGGAGTTAATCAGTATGCAGAGGTACTTGGAAATATTGATGTAGGCAATTTTGGTTAAAATTTAAATGTATGGGGGTCAAACATTGTTACTTTCTGTTATTCTCATTTAGATTAAGCTGTTGAAAAGGTTTATTTTGTAAAACATTTTTAAACCTTTCCTGTAGGTGCCCCGGAAGCAGTGGGTGTTGCAGTGGCCTGGCCAAGTTGTCATTTGTGCTTCCTCTATCTTTTGGACCAGTGAAGTGTCTGAAGCCATCGAGGCCAACTCTCTACCTGTTAGCTTTCAGATTCATATGCATATTTTTTTTAGAAGTGAGCAACATCTAAGAAAGCAATACCTAGTTACTTGGTTGTCTAATGTGTAGTGATCTTACATTTCAAAGGCCTACGTGGATAAGTGCAACGCCCAGATCGCTGACATTGTGGAGCTGGTGCGTGGGAAGTTGCCAGGAGGGGCCAGGATGACCCTTGGTGCTTTAACTGTTATAGATGTTCATGGTAATATTTGAATACCAAACTTCAAAGATATTTGAAGGAAAATTAATGTGGGTTTCATTTGAACAAGCCATTTTGATGCTTCCTACTCTTTTAGCTCGAGATGTCGTGGCCAAACTGTCGGATGACCGTGTCTCCTCCCTGAATGACTTTGCATGGCTTTCTCAACTGCGTTACTTCTGGGAAGATGGAGAAGTAATGCTACGCATGATTACCACCTGCCTAAAATATGGCTATGAGTATCTGGGCAATTCTCCTCGCTTGGTCATTACACCTCTCACTGATCGCTGTTACAGGTAACTTAGTGTTTTATCCTTTAAGCTACAGTTTAACAGCATTATATGTAAATTACTGCAACTTGTAATGCTTATTGAATTTTTTTTCATAATGGAGTTTTTTGTTTCTGATTTTAAAGAACCCTAATGGGGGCTTTGAAGTTAAACCTAGGGGGAGCTCCTGAGGGTCCTGCAGGAACTGGCAAGACTGAGACCACAAAAGATCTAGCAAAAGCTTTGGCTAAACAAGTAAACCAAAACTGTTAAGAGTACAATCCTACATCTACTATTTGTTGGATTTTTGTTTGTTTTTATACTGATGCCATCGTTATTATTTCCATCTAGTGTGTGGTTTTTAACTGCTCTGATGGTCTGGACTACAAGGCCATGAGTAAGTTTTTCAAAGGACTGGCTCAGTCAGGAGCTTGGGCCTGCTTTGATGAGTTCAATCGTATAGAGGTGAGCTAAATTATCATTACAGGGATGAACTGCTTATTTCTGTCTCTTTTTATTACCAGATTACTATTATAACAAAGTAATCTATTCATATTCAGTGCTTGAAGTATGATAAAAATGAACTGCCTCATTCAAATTGTCATGCTTTGATTTTCATGTCAACAACTGCACCTCGCCCAAATATAAAGAGCTAGGGCAATGAAAAACATGGCTATTAAAGTGCTAGTACAAATCAAAACTAAGAAAAGGCTAGTAAAGCTGTGGCTATTTTGTTTAATTTTCTTATATAACTGAGTATAACCAGTTGTTTTTGTTATTGAACTTTAATACTTTGCATTAATTTGCTCTTTTTAGATCTATAAATATGTACTCTCTGATCTTCCTCTGAAATGTGCCAGTTAATAAGCGTACATCTAAGTTTTGAAATGATTTACCTCTCCTGTGAAGGTTCTATTTTTAATCCATGCAGAAACACACTTGGGATTGCATCAAGCAAGCATTCATAACTTCACAGCTGATTGCAACTGTTTTTAGTGGAATCATTTCTCTTCAGAGAAAAAAATACAGTATTCATAGTAATGTTTCCAACATTGTAGAATCAGATGAGAACAAGAATAGACATGTTATTTTATTTTTTTTTACCAGATAGTCTGCAGGGTTGTGTTACGATACTTCTCAGTAACCTACAAGAATCTAGAAAACTCTGGCTGCAGTTTGGCCATTTTTTTCTTCCCATGTTGGGAAGGCTGGGACAGGTTTGGAGGCAGGGTGAATTAATTTGGTTTTAAGAAGCAGGTGCACCAGTTAATGTCACCTAAGCTCACTTGTGGCATGTGAAGGCAGTAAAACGAAAAAATATCAACACTTTGGCATGGATAAACAGTAAACTTATTAGCTAATTTATGAGTTTTAAGAAAGCTTTTTTTCCCTCTTCTTTGCTTAATTTGAATAAGATGTAAAGAGTTTTCAATTTTGAGATATTCCACAGTAATTTTATTACTCATAAATGTGCCTTTTCCATTTTATACGACGTACTTATATTCAAAGTGTCTCCTTATGGCTGTGGGTGTTTGTGTCACAGGTGGAGGTACTGTCTGTTGTGGCTCAGCAGATACTCTGCATACAACAGGCTATTGCCAAGAATCTGAAGACATTCATGTTTGAGGGTACAGAGCTTTCCCTCAACCCAACCTGCTCTGTCTTCATCACCATGAATCCTGGTTATGCAGGAAGAGCAGAGCTGCCTGACAATCTAAAGGTACATGTCAGGTCAAAGTCTAACAGTATAATAACGTGATAAAGTGTAAGGAAACTGAAACATCTGCCTGTCTTATTTGATCTTTTAGGCTCTTTTTCGAACAGTTGCTATGATGGTACCAGACTATGGTCTAATTGGAGAAATATCACTATACTCCATGGGATTCATTGAATCTCGCAGGTATCAACGAAAGCTAACTACTTAAGGGAATAATTTATTATTAAAAGAAAGAATGGATTCGTTCATGTGCCAAGCATTTCTATTTTCACTGACAGTCTTGCCCAGAAGATTGTGGCCACATACCGTTTGTGCTCAGAGCAGTTGTCATCCCAGTATCACTATGACTATGGTATGCGAGCTGTGAAGTCTGTTCTGACAGCAGCAGGTAATCTGAAGCTGAAATACCCTGAAGAGAATGAGAGCGTGTTGTTACTTCGAGCCCTGATGGATGTCAACATGGCAAAGTTCTTGGCACAGGATGTGCCACTGTTCCAGGTGCCAATTTTTGGACCATTTCCTTTCACAGTATAACGTAGCTGTCTCATGTTAACTTATCATTATCTTGCTTTTGCCCACAGGGTATCATCTCAGATTTATTTCCTGGAGTTGTCCTCCCAAAACCAGACTATGATCTCCTCTTAAAAGCACTCAGTAATAATATTGCAAAGCTTAACCTCCAGCCTGTTCCGTGGTTTATTGGTAAAATCATCCAGGTATCAAGGCATTGAATTTTTTGCAATTAATAAAGATTTAAAACAGTTTTTTAAAATGGATTTAATTTGTTTGGATAAAGGTGTATGAGATGATGCTGGTACGTCATGGATTTATGATAGTGGGAGATCCTCTTGGAGGGAAGACTTGTGCTTATAAAGTTCTTGCTGCTGCCCTCGGAGACCTGTATGACGGTTGGTATTACAGTCTAAAATGTACTCATCACCGTTTTTGTTACCACTGCATCTGTTCTTTACCTGATCTCTTGTGATCTCTTAGCAAAAAGTTACTAAAACAGATTTTATAAAATAGATATGATCACAGTTCAGTGTGTAATTTTCCTAATAATTGACCAACTTTTCCTGCTCTTAAATTTTCCATATTTAGCCACACTCATGGATGAGTTTGCTGTGAATTATTGTATCATCAACCCCAAGGCAATCACCATGGGTCAGCTGTATGGCTGCTTTGATCCAGTCAGCCATGAGTGGTCCGATGGCGTCCTGGCCACTTCCTTCAGGAATCAAGCTATTTCCACTTCAGAAGATCGACAGTGGATCATCTTTGATGGCCCAATTGATGCTGTCTGGATTGAGAACATGAATACTGTGCTGGATGACAATAAGAAGGTAATGGACCTCTTGAGCTTTCTTTTAGTACCCAGATACTGCTTTGGACTTTTGTTGTTTTAGTAAAAGAGTTGACTGTAACTGACAACCAGAACATACCGGTACATCTTTTCATTCTGTCCTCCAGCTTTGTCTAATGAGTGGTGAAATTATTCAGATGAGTTCCAAGATGAGTCTTATTTTTGAACCGGCTGACTTGGAGCAAGCCTCACCAGCTACTGTCAGCAGGTAGTCAGTTTAGAGACAGGCTGCATTACTTCTTAAGGTGAATATGAAACTAACTATTTGTATTTATTAACATGTTGCATGTGGCTTTTAACTTGCAGGTGTGGAATGATCTATATGGAACCTCACCAGCTGGGATGGTCTCCTCTCAGAGATTCCTACATGAACACATTGCCTGAAAGCCTGAATACTGAACATAGACAGCTGGTAAGGTCTCAGATGGATTCATCAACAGATGTTAACAGATAGTGCTACTTTTACACCTTGAGGGCATTATGTAACACTTGTTCCTTCTTGTTTCATGTTTTTTCCCTGTAGATCAATGAGCTGTTTGATTGGTTAGTTCAACCTTGTCTAGACTTTATAGATAAGGAATGTCGCTTTGTAGTGCAAATGTCTCCCATCCACCTGACCTATTGTCTAATGAAGCTGTATACCTCCCTTATGGGTTAGTAAGAAAAACATTTGCTTAACAAGGAAAAGATCCGCTGGTATTAATCAGCATGTATATGTGTGTTTGTTTACCTTTCTGTCAATACCAGATGAAATTTCTACATCAGAAACCAATGGTACACAGAATTTGTCCAGCCAGCAGATTACCATGTGGCTACAGGGTCTCTTCCTATTTGCGGTTGTTTGGTCTCTGGGGGGAACCATCACCGGAGACAGTCGAAAGAAGTTTGATGTCTTCTATCGCACCCTGATTGCCGACATGGATCCTGAGCACCCTCGGCCTAAAAGCATTAAACTAAAAAAGAACAATATCTTCCCAGAAAGAGGTTCCAACTTATATAAAATAATTTTGCATATAAATAAGTATAATTTCTGACATCTTCAGAACACAATGCGATTATTGTCTTCTTATTTTGCAGGTACTGTTTATGACTACTACTTCCATAAGAATGGCCAAGGACAATGGAATGTGTGGACTGATTCTATCACAAAAGAAGAAAACATCATACCAGATGAAGCCAGCGTAAGTATGTCACTGTTTTAACCTAAAAACGGTGGGCTGCCATTTTGCCTGAAAATCTGTTTTTCCTGACTAGGTGTCAGACCTAATCATTCCTACTATGGACACAGCACGTCAACTGTTTTTCCTGCGCACTTACCTGGCGCATGAAATCCCCATGCTATTTGTGGGACCCACTGGCACTGGAAAATCTGCCATAATCAAAAGCTTCCTGGTAAAGCTGCCTAAAGAGCAGTACACGCCCAACTGCATCAACTTTTCAGCCCGCACTTCAGCTAGTCAGACCCAAGACATTATCATGGCAAAGCTGGACAGAAGAAGAAAAGGTGTGTTTGGACCTCCGATGGGAAAGAAGTGTGTCGTCTTTGTTGGTAAATATCATCAACCACACAGTACCTATTAAATTGGGATATTAAATATTTAGATATTGATAGGTATTCTCCCCTGGTTGCCACAGATGATCTAAGCATGCCAGCAAAAGAAAAATATGGTGCTCAGCCCCCAATTGAGTTGTTAAGACAGTTGCTTGACCACTATCACTGGTATGACAAGAAAGATACATCAAGATTAAACATAGCAGATGTTCTGTTTATGTCTGCAATGGGACCACCTGGTGGTGGGAAAAATGACATTACAGGTAAGTTTCATGTACGTAATCATTTTGCCTGTTTTGAATATTCACAGCAATGAACTAACGGTTTCAAATGCTAGGTCGTTTCACACGTCATTTGAACATCATCTCTACTGAGTCCTTTGATGATGAAACACTTACCAAGATATTTAGCTCAATTGTTGATTGGCACTTCAACAAGGGGTTTGAAACTTCTTTCTTCAGGTAACTTGTCAGTTCTTTTATATTTGTGACTGTGTAAATCAAAATAAATTAAAAAAACTTTGTTAAGGAAACTTATTACCTTATCCTAGGCTCGGAAAGATTATGGTTCAGGCCACCATGGCTGTTTACAAGGATACTATTGACAGCTTTCTTCCCACTCCATCAAAGTCCCATTACATATTTAACCTGCGAGACTTTGCTAGAGTGATACATGGTGTGCTTCTGGCTCCAAACACACACTTGAAGGTAAGGGAGCGAAAGAAAACAAGTAATTTGTGCAGGTTCGTCGTAACATCTGTCTTTAATGGATGTTTCTGTATGCCTCGTTTCAGGATGCAGATAAACTGATCCGCCTGTGGGTTCATGAAGTCTACCGTGTTTTCTATGACAGACTTATTGACAACGAAGACAAGGAGACATTTTTCAACATTGTCAAAAATAGGATGTCAGACTTTTTTAAGCTGAACATAGAAAAGGTACCTCATTATCTAATTTATCAATTTAATTCATCTCACAAATTACAAGCACATGATCCAAAAAGTGTACTATAAACTAAAACTTGCCCTGTACCTTCATTATATTTTCTAGCTCCTGAACCACCTCAGTCCAAATGGCAAGGTTGTGGATGAAAGCATCCGCAGCTTATTCTTTGGTGACTATATCAACCCCGATTCTGACACAAAGGCTTACGATGAAATCACAGATTTGCACGCCTTACAAGAAGTGATGGAATTCTACCTCCATGAGTACAACAGCTGCAGCAAGGCACCTATGTCCCTTGTAATGTTCAAGTTTGCTATTGAGCACATTTCCCGCATCTGCCGTGTACTGAAACAAGACAATGGCCATCTTCTACTTGTTGGCATTGGTGGCTCAGGGCGTCAGAGTGCCACTAAACTGGCCACATTTATAAACGATTACAACCTGTTTCAGGTTGAGCTGACCAAGAATTACAGCATGTCAGACTGGCGCGATGACCTCAAACGACTGATGCTCAAAGCAGGCATTGAAGGAAAAAGTCTTGTGTTTTTGTTCAATGACAGTCAAATCAAGAATGAGGCCATGTTGGAAGACATTGACATGCTGCTTAATACAGGAGATGTGCCAAATATCTTTGCTGCTGATGAGCGTGCTGACATAATTGAGAAAGCACAGGGTATTGCACGGATGCAAGGCAGAAAGATTGACTCAACTCCACTGTCAGTGTATAATTTCTTCATTGACCGTGTGAAGGCCAACCTTCACATTGTGCTAGGTATGTGCTTTTCACCATTTTGACAGAGATTTGATCACAGAAATTAGATCAGGTAGCTTTAATTTTTTTCAACAGCGATGAGTCCCATTGGTGATGCATTTAGGAAACGGCTTAGGATGTTCCCCTCTCTAATCAACTGCTGCACCATTGACTGGTTTCATGCCTGGCCCAATGATGCCCTAGAAATGGTGGCCCACAAGCTCTTAGAGGACGTGGAAATGGATCGTAATCTCAAACTGGAGTAAGAGAATTTAAAGAATATGACAAGGCTGTTGTATCCCTTTAGTTGGCTTGGATTTGACTTGCTTTACTTTGGTTTGCTAACTTTTATTTTTCCTGTCTAAGAGTGGTGGAGATGTGTAAGAACTTCCAGACAAGTGTTGGAGAGATGTCTCAAAAGTACCTCTCTAGATTGAGGAGACACAACTATGTCACACCAACCTCCTATCTTGAACTTATCCTTACTTTCAAGACTTTACTCACAAAAAAGAGGAATGAAGTAAATACTGCGAGGGACCGATATATTGTTGGGCTCCAGAAATTGGAATTTGCTGCATCCCAGGTGATTGAATCTGTCAAAACTCACAAGTTTGTATCACTGATGATGCTACTTTTCCACTTATTGTATAATATTAATGTCTGTTAACAGGTATCAGTGATGCAGCAGGAGCTGACAGCCTTGCAACCACAGCTCATCCAGACCTCAGCTGAGACTGACAAAATGATGCTCAAGATAGAGAAGGAAACAATAGAGGTGGATGCTAAGAAGAAGCTTGTGTCTGCTGATGAGAAAGTAGCTAATGAAGCTGCAGCTGCAGCTCAAGCCATTAAGGTATGCCATCCAAGTTATTTACCCTTTTTCTTATTTGTCTAGATAGTTTTTTTTATTTGAGATCAAAACAAAGCAGAAATTTGGTTTGAAGCTTTTTATTTATGAGCACATTGTTTCTGATACTTGTTTACTTTTTTTTAGAATGAATGTGAGGGTGACCTGGCGGAAGCAATGCCTGCATTGAATGCTGCCCTTGCAGCCCTTGACACTTTGAAACCTGCAGACATTACAGTAGTAAAGTCTATGCAGAACCCACCAGGTCCAGTCAAACTAGTTATGGAGTCCATCTGTATTATGAAAGGCATCAAACCTGAAAGAAAACCTGATCCCAGTGGCTCAGGTAAGATCTCACCATGGCCATTTTTGTAGGATATGGCACCTTTGAAAAATGATATACAAATTGTTATCTCAGTCTGGGGGTTTTATTTGATGAATACTTATGTTGCAGGTAAGATGATCGAAGACTTCTGGGGCCCATCTAAGAAGCTTCTTGGAGACCTGAAATTTCTAGAAAGTCTCAAAGCCTATGATAAAGACAATATTCCTGCCCCAAACATAAAGAAAATCAGAGATAAGTTTGTTGACAACCCTGACTTTCAGCCTTCAGTCATCAAAAATGTGTCATCAGCTTGTGAGGGTCTCTGTAAATGGGTACGAGCAATGGAAGTGTATGAACGCGTAGCTAAGGTTGTGGCCCCCAAGAAGGAGAGACTGAAGCTGGCAGAGAACGAATTAGCTGTACAGATGCAAATGCTGACTGTCAAGAGAGCTGAGCTGAAAAAAGTTGAGGACAGACTCCAGAGCCTGAATGATGACTTGGCTGCAATGATTACCAAGAAGAAAGATTTGGAGGACAGCATTGAACTGTGTTCCCAAAAGCTGGTAAGGGCAGAAAAACTGATTGGAGGACTGGGTGGGGAAAAAGACAGGTGGACAGAGGCTGCAAGGCAACTAGAAATTAGGTAAAAAAAAACACCTACTGTATATAAACTTATACTGTAAATTATGATGTGTAGGTTTAATATTCCAATGATGTTTCTGTTCCACAGATACACCAACCTGACAGGTGATATTCTCCTCTCTGCTGGAATTGTGTCCTACCTTGGAGCTTTCACTGTAGATTACCGTACAAAGTGCCAAGAGCAATGGCAAATTCTGTGCCAAGAGAAGAAAATCCCTTGCTCTAAGGACTTCACCCTCAGTAACACTTTGGGTAACCAGGTAGCCACCAGAGCATGGCAGATTGCTGGACTGCCAGTTGATTCTTTCTCCACAGAAAATGGCATCATTGTTTTCAACTCCCGACGATGGCCTCTAATGATTGATCCACAAGGTCAAGCCAACAAGTGGGTGAAAAACTTGGAAAAGGCTAATAAGCTTGCTGTCATCAAACAGTCTGATGGAAACTATGTGAGAATCTTGGAAAACTGCATCCAGTTTGGGACCCCAGTTCTTTTGGAACAAGTTGGAGAGGAACTTGATCCAGTTCTTGAACCTGTGTTGCTGAAACAGACCTTCAAACAGCAGGGTGTGGAGTACATGAAGATAGGAGAGAATATTGTAGAATATTCTAAGAACTTTTTGTTCTACATGACCACTGGACTGAGGAACCCTCATTATCTCCCTGAAGTGGCTGTGAAAGTCTGTCTGCTGAACTTTATGATCACTCCACAAGGTTTACAGGACCAGCTTTTAGGGCTGGTGGCAGCTAAAGAGAAACCAGCACTGGAAGAAAAGAAGAACCAACTCATCCTGGAGAGCGCTGCCAACAGCAAGCAACTGAAGGAAATCGAAGATCAGATCTTAGAAGTGCTTTCTTCCTCTGAGGGAAACATCTTAGAAAATGAAACTGCAATCAAGATCTTGTCTTCCTCCAAAATACTCTCGGAGGAGATTTCTGAGAAGCAAAAAGTAGCCATTGTCACTGAGAAAGAGATAGATGACACTCGCATGGGCTACCGTCCTGTTGCTGAGCACTCTTCCATCTTGTTTTTCTGTATCTCGGACATGGCTAACATTGAGCCAATGTACCAATACTCCCTTATGTGGTTCATCAACCTTTACCTTTATTCCATATCTGAGAGTCCAAAAAGCGATGATGTGGCTCAAAGGATCAACAACATTGTCAAGCACTTTACCCTCAGCATCTACAACAATGTCTGTCGATCACTTTTTGAGAAGGATAAGCTGCTCTTCTCACTTCTGCTCACCATAGGCATCATGCAAGGTAAAGGCCAGTTGGATAATCAAGTCTGGCGTTTTCTCCTGACTGGTGGCATTGCTTTGGATAACCCACATCCAAACCCTGCTCCAGAATGGCTTTCTGACAAATCTTGGTCAGAGATTGTCAGGGCCTCCAATCTTCCAAAACTGAAGGGGTTCTTCGAACATGTCAAAGGAAATATCTCTACATGGAAGAATCTTTATGATTCAGGAAAGCCTCATAAGGACCAGTTGCCTGACCAGTGGAGTAAGTTGGTGGGACTGGACCGAATGGTGTTGATCAAGTGTTTCAGGCCAGATAAACTGGTTCCAGCTGTGCAGGACTTCATAGTAGAAAACATGGGACAAGCTTACATTGAACCTCCTACCTTTGACTTAGCAGGGAGTTACAAAGACTCACACTGCTGCTCACCACTCATCTTTGTGTTGTCACCAGGATCTGATCCAACTGCAGGTGAATAATCACCCACTCGATGAATCATCCATGCATGAGCACACTGTCGGGCCACACTACATATTCAAAATGACAATGCACTGAAGTTTAAAATCTTTAATTTAGTTTTGGATGCTAAAATACTTAAATATTTTTCTTTTAGGTCTTCTGAAATTTGCTGATGACAAAGAAATGGGTGGTAGTAAGACCCAAACCATTTCCCTCGGTCAGGGACAGGGGCCTATTGCAGCTAAGATGATTAACGAAGCAATCAAAGAAGGCACCTGGGTGGTACTGCAGAACTGCCACTTGGCTACCAGCTGGATGCCCACTTTGGAGAGGATCTGTGAGGAAACCATCACCCCAGAAAACACACACCCTAACTTTAGGTAGCAAACTCTATACAACCCTTTTCTCTCTCTTTTTTTTTTTTTTTTTTAAACAGGAACAGGCATTTTGCATAAGTAACTTGTTGGACAAAACATCTCTTTTTGTTCTCCTCAGGTTATGGTTAACCAGTTACCCATCTGACAAGTTTCCAGTTAGTATCCTGCAGAATGGTTTGAAGATGACGAATGAGCCTCCTAAAGGAATTAGAGCCAACCTGTTGCGCTCCTACATCAGTCATCCCATCTCTGACCCTGACTTTTTTGAAAGCTCAAAGAAACAGGTCATTTGGCAGAAGCTCCTGTTTGGTCTCACTTTTTTCCATGCTCTGGTGCAAGAGAGGAGGAACTTTGGACCTCTGGGTGAGAAAGACATTAAACTGTAGAAATGTATTCCCGGCATGATAAAATATATTTAGTCTTTTTGGTTTGTTTTTGTTTTTAAAAGGGATTATTTTAAATTATGTAAAACCAGTTCTTATTTTGTCCCATCTCTTTTTTGTCAGGTTGGAATATTCCCTATGAGTTTAATGAGTCTGACCTGCGAATCAGTATCAGACAGATCCAGATGTTCCTGGATGAATATGAGGATGTTCCACTGGAAGCACTCACTTATCTCACAGGTTAGATCCACAGCAGGGGAGTGATTTACATCAGTGAAATGTTTTTTTTTTCAAAAAGGTGACATTCTGAGTATTTAGGTCACCCCTTGAATTGGAAATTGGCATACTGTAAACTTTAGGTCAAACATCACTTTTCTCTATATCTTTGCTTGATTAAATAACATAATTAACTTCAAACCTCTAAAGAAGTGGGATGAAATTCCTCTCAGGTGAATGCAACTATGGTGGCAGAGTTACGGATGACAAAGACAGGCGTCTGCTGCTTTCACTCCTGTCCATCTTCTACAATTGGGATCTGATTGAACAGGATTGCTACCACTTGTGTGAGGGAGATCTGTATTATGTTCCTGCTCATGGGCCTTATCAGGTAGGCTACTGTCAAAACTCTGTTTTAGTCACTGATGAACAATTTACTGCCACACCTGTATTATCATCAGTGCTGGCATGACAAGGATCAGTTTTTGTTTTATATTATAGTTGTGCACAGTAAATACATATCTTTTGTTGTTGTTTTTACCTCAGAGTGTGTGTTGATGATAATATTAAGTCTTGATGATTCAAACATTATTACTCTTTCTCCAGACATATGTTGACTACATTCGGAGACTACCCATTTGTGCTGACCCTTGTGTATTTGGACTTCATTGCAATGCTGACATCACGAAAGATAATCAAGAGACTAATTTGCTCCTTGATGGCGTACTCCTAACTTTGCCAAGGGAGTCTGGTGGAGGAGCTAAGTCTCCTCAGGTTTGTATTGTCTGCTGTCTGAAAAACTTACATGATAACAGAGAGCTTATTAGTGCCAATAGAAGTTATTTATTCCATATGTTCACGGTGCTTTTCATCATTGGGAGTTTTTCTAGCAGGCACTTTAATTTCTGAGTCCACAAGAAAATAAATATTCTGCTGTGATGAGAAATGAGAGAATGAACAAACGTTGTAGAAAGCCAGGTAAACTATGCCTACAGTGGTTGCATCCTGTAGGAATGTGCAGGGAATAGACAAAAAAGGAAAAATTATGAAGAACAAGTTCTCGGTATCAAAGGCTGGTGGTCCAAAATTCTTTATTGAAAATACACAAAAGTGGTTTCAGAAAAACTGCCAAAAGAGTCACTAAGTCAGACCTGAACACAGAAAAGCATCTCTGAACAGACATGTAATGTGCTCTTTCCTGACACTCACCACCACCCAGCTGTGTTGCATTTAAAAGGTACAGTGTGTAAGGATTTTTTATATCTAGTAGACATAGAAATAACTTCTAAAACGCTGCATGGTGGTGAATGAACTGTGGCTGTCAACGGGCAAATTTCTTTCAGTCATAAACATGTTATTGTCCGTGAGTGGATCCAGTGGCCTCAGGTGCATAGTTGAGTGCACTACAGGTAACCTCCTTAAAAATGTGTACATACAGCATGTACTCTCTTTTTGATGTAGGAAGTTGTGGAGGAACTTGCAGAAGGCATCTTATCTAAGCTGCCGGCAGACTTTGACATTGAAACGGTGATGAAGAAATATCCAGTTATGTACGAAGAATCAATGAATACTGTATTGAGGCAGGAAATCATTCGCTTTAACAGGTACTGTCTAAACAATCCTGCCATGTATTTTTATCAGGTTAAAAAGATAAGTTATATCCTGTGAGTTAACTTGATGTTTTTTGTCTCTTCTTGATAGACTTACAGATGTGGTTCGTGACAGCTTGAAAAACATCTGCAAAGCTTTAAAGGGACAAATTGTAATGTCCTCTGAGCTGGACAATGTCTTTAACAGCATGCTGGTGGGCAAACTGCCCACTCTGTGGGTAGCCAAGTCGTACCCATCCCTCAAACCGCTGGGCAGCTACGTGACTGATCTGTTAGCCAGGCTGCACTTCCTGCAAGTAAGATTTATTACTGATTACAAATGGACCTTGAGAATAGTTGGAATGGGAGTGGTGAGGTGAATGCAATGCATATCAAATAGTCTAGGTGTAAAGTTTTCTTGGTCTTAAGTAGTTGTTTAGAATAACTGTTAGAAATGTAACACAAGTTTTTGCTCAAGTTTTCCATATGATCTTGAAATACTAATGTCTATTTGTCACTCTGAACAGGATTGGATAGATAGGGGACCTCCCACAGTCTTCTGGCTCTCTGGCTTTTATTTCACTCAGTCTTTTCTTACTGGAGTGTCTCAGAACTTTGCCAGAAAGTACACTATCCCCATCGACTACATTGGTTTTGAATTTGAGGTATGTTTTGTATTTTGGCCTTTTGATCATATTAAGTCATAATGATTCGGGGGCAAACGAGGCTCATACTCATACGGTTGTGTTCCAGGTAACCAAAGAGGAGACTCGCATGGATGAAAAGGCAGTGGATGGAGCATATGTTAGGGGTCTTTACATGGAGGGGGCACGCTGGGACAGACAAAACATGGTCATTGGGGAGTCTTTTCCTAAGATACTGTTCGACTGTTTGCCCATCATCAAGCTCAAACCAGGGGAAATGGCCAAGTTTCAGCATGAGAACTTCTATGTTTGTCCTGTTTACAAAACAAGTGCCCGTCGAGGGACCTTGTCTACCACTGGACACTCCACAAACTATGTTCTGTCCATTGAGCTGCCCTCTGACAAGCCACAGAAGCACTGGATTAACCGCGGGGTGGCATGCCTTTGCCAGCTGGATGACTGAGAATGTTCTACTACTGTTCATCTCAAGAAATACACAATTTTAGCAAGATTTAAAGTAGTCACAGTTGTTTTTGTTTCTTGTTTAGTATTTTCCATCAAAGCCAAAGATTTCACTGAGCAGATTTGATAGGATTCACTCAGAATGAAGGCCGTAAAAACCTTTAACCCATGTTAATTAATTCTATTTCTTAAACTCCTATGTTAATTTGTTATGGATGGAGGGATCCAGGCATGAAAGAGAAGGATGTAATTCTTACACCACCTTTCATTTCCAACATCTTTTGTCCAAATTCTGCATTCATCCATTTTTTAAGCAGTTTTATATTCTATTTTACAAGCTATCTGTTTTCTAAATGTGACCGCACTTCCTGCCAGTCAGGTGAACTAGCTCATTGTGATCCACCAGCTATGTTTAACAAAGCGGTTCTATCACATTTTTCTCTAACTGATCTAGAACAGTGGTTGACGAATTAGGGGGCCAGGACCCCTTTGGGGGTTGCAAGATAATTTCAGGGGATTGCTAGATAATTGTTTTTTTTTTTAAGTAGTCTACATTTATCAAATAGATGTTCTATTTTTAGCAGGGCTGTCAAAATGAAACCTTTAATAAAAAGAAAGTCTGTGAAATTAGCACCTTTTTTTTTTAAAACACATTAACGCACACATGCCATGTTGAATTAGACACTATCTCTGTGAGAAAAGCTGATCATGGGCACATACTTTAATGCTTTGTCACAGCAGTGAACCACTAAAAAACACTTTATCCTTTATTGTCAGGATTCTGAACAACCTTTATTCTCTTTATGTTATAAGTGAAATAATTTAGGAACCACTGACAAACAATAGTTTATTACACTTTTAAACATGCTTTATATAATCAGAAAACACAGCTGACCCCCATAATGTTTAGTTATCTAAATAGAAAAAAACTAAACATCTAACTTAGCAGAGTGGTTAATGTATATCTGCCAGAAGTTGTATAATCTGGCACATTACACCTTTACATTTTCTGTCTGGTTAAATCATTTTTTTCAGCACAGGCAGCGATTCAGTGATTCATTGCATCCCTTTGATAATAAATTGATATTATACCACAACATTAAAACAGTCATTTTTTTTGTTTATACAGACCTTTACCCTAACGCCTCACATTAAGACACAGATTCTTTATTTAGGTGTAACACTAGATGGCAGCAAAGTCTAAACTTTTTTTCCCTTTGAGCAGATTAATGATGAATTCCTGCACTCAGCACTCTGTGTACACTGAGATACTTCTTGTGCAGCTTCTAAAAAGCAAAAAAGTATTTATAATAATCATTTATATTGTTGCATATATTGGTATATTAATTATCAAGAGGCAACACTTAAAAGGCTTTCTGCAAAGTTTATGGTCTGAAACTTAAATGTAGAACAGTAATAAATAGTTTATATGAGTGTAATAACACACCATTTTTCTGGGCTTGGAAGCAGTAAGACACTGAATCTGTCTCGCGATTCCTAACAGTCCTGCTAGGAGCATAAAAATGATTTTCAGTCCTGACGGGCAGATTCATGGCTTAATTCTCAAATGCCGTGATTTGGAGCAGGATTAATGTTGTTCTTGTCACACTAAGCATACATCATAAGACAAGATGCCACAAATCCACACTAAATCTTTTCATGAATGGTCCAATTTAACTAAATCTTGAAAGGGGAGGCATCATCAGTCCTAATGAATTACAAATGTACGCCCAGTAACTTTAAAACAGGTGAAGCTGGCTGTGTTTATGTCAGCTTTGTGTGATGTTTGCTGTAGTCAGCTCTTGTGGGTTTGAACGTAATTCATCTGACATCTGATTTTAGTGGCAGAACCATCACCAACCACAGACCATAAGGCATAAATTACTCAAACCTTCAATCTGGGAGTTATTAAAATGCAGCTAATTAAGGTTGTTGTGTCAAAAACTCCCAACAGAGTTCAGTCTGATTGCAGCACCAGAGAGAAGAACATTTTTTCTCACTGGTGGCACTAAATAAATTCACAGTGTAAATTTTTACACTGTTATTACATTATGTTAATTTAGAGCTGATAATGGAAGCATCTCCTGTTGCAGATAAACCCCAGATGATTCTATAGTTTATAATGAAGTTATGACCCTGAAAATGGCTCATCTTTCATGTCACCAAATGTTTCTCTGAGTCTGATTAATGCAAGAATGACTTTATATTTACAATCCATTATTACAAATGCTCTTAAAACATTTGTTTAGCAGAGTCCTACACAAAAACTGCCACCTATATAAGTCAATAAATGCAAGTCTGTTTCTATGACCTGCACGCAACTTTCCTTGTATGAATGTCAATACTAATAAATTCATAAAGGTCCAATAAACAGTGGAATGAAATGAACTCGTTTTCTTTGGCATTTATCCTTTGGGAAATATGCATAGCTTGTTGCTATTTTTGGTAATTTCTCCTATTTCTAAAGCTAAATCTATAGTTTATACCAAATGTCCTCACCTTGCTTCACATTTTATTGTGCTTAAATGTGGCAAAGTGTCTAAACAATGAAGAATATCCCCCAGTATTGATCTGCAATAGCTGGATTTATGATGGCCTGCAGCAGGATTGAACAGGCTGGTTTTTTAAAGCATATTTATTAACTGTCAATGCTCTACAGAATTATCATGACAGTTCATGGGTTATAGCTAAATATATCAAACAATTTGTAGGTCTGTTTGAAATCCCTTTTACTTCCTTTTAAATGATGCAACATTTGGGAAGAACATGCATTAAGCAAAACTTGCTAAGTCTTCTGTCAGTGCCTAAAAAGCTTATTCTGTTATTGACTCCTTTTTTGACCCCTGGTTGTATGATTGCTGTGTGATTTACAAAACTTCTATGTATGGACCCTGCTACAGCAATCAGCTTGTGTGTGTTCCAAGTATGCCATGTTTGACTGATAGAAATAGGGCCTGCAAACTAGAGCTAGGGTTCAGTATTTGGAGTGAGCACTTGCAGTCTACCCAAATTGATGGACAAGTTCCACATAATTAGGGCATGTCAGAAACAGACCACAAAGAAGTCACAACAAGAAGACTGTTTGCTCACCCTGTCAACAAAGGATGGGCACAATCAAGGTTTGCAGGGCAATATGGCTAATGTTTTTTTTTTTTTACCAAGCCAATTGCACAGACAGATTGCACAACCATTCCCCTGCCTCACAAGACTGTCAGGAGGCCTGCTATAACTGTCTTTCAACAGCAGACCTGTTTGTGCTGGTGTCAGCTAAATGTGGACTGCAACTTGGACAAGTGGAAGATGGTTGTGTTCAGGGATGAGTCCAGATTCTGTCCACAGCAGTTGTATTATAGGGTCAAAATACTGAGAAGACACAGATGCTATGTTGATACCTGTACTGACATGCTAACAGCCTCTGATGGAGACAGTGTGATTATGTGGGACATAGCTCCCACAAAAGTAAGGCTTGTCATCATTGAAACTAATCCCAGTGCAGAGAGATATGCAACCAGTGGCAATCCCAAAACCCCAGTCTGCGTCTGAACTCTTCAAGATGGTAACTTCCACCCTCGGAGGGGAGTTTTATCAGAAACTGCATCCAGAATGTCAAAGTGAAAAGGATTGCCTTACTGGGATTTGTTTCAGAGTGCTGTATGTGCAAGATTGACCAACATAACCATAAAAGAGTTATAAGAGAATTAGCCTACTGGTTTAAGAATGGGATGCCATCCAACATCACTGTGTGACCCAGTCGATGACCAGGAGGAGACACCAGGCTGTTCTGGCTCTGTCTGGTTCTTCTTTAGGCTACCGAGGCCCATGTGTGTTAAATCATTAACACATTAAATTGTCAAAAACCACATTAAACAAGAGTCAATGAGTACACTGTTTGACATTGGCAGAGACAGAGATTATTGTTTTCTGCTTTATTGTTACAGCAAAGAAATAATCAACCACAAATTTCCTTATAATTTCTAATAAAAACATTCTTAGAAAAAAAGAATTGTGTGTGTAAGCTGTAGACTTAGACATCCAATCAGTGGTTAATACACGGTTGTACTGGGGATTAATGAGCAATAAGCATGGACATCCAGCTGATTTTATGAATGCTAATCACTCAATGGTGCTCAGGTCTGAATAGTTAATGTTTAAATAATCTGATATCATTTCAATCATGAGACCAAAAGGTCTGATTGTATGGGCACAATGACTGACATTAAGTATTAATAGCAAATCGTGAAGTTATCCCAGTTTTAATAGAAAAGTGTTTGTGTGGCGGGGGCGGAAAGCAGTACCACCTCCCCATTCATTCATCCAGCTGCTGCTGACAGATGACTTCATAGCTGCCACACACACACACACACACACACACACACACACACACACACACACACACACACACTGCACACGAAACAGGAAACAGTCAAAGGCTAAATGTCAGAATCAACGTGATATAAATACAATAGCTAAAACTTTTGTGACGAATTAAACCACAGAGAGGAGGAGGAGACCAAGCTCAGATCCAGGTCTGCGGATGGAGACCTACAAGATGTGTCGGTAATTGCTGTAGCCCAGCTGTCGCCTCCCACTTTCTCTCTCTCTCTCTCTCTCTCTCTCTCTCTCTCTCTCTCTCTCTCTCTCTCTCTCTCTCTCTCTCTCTGTGTGTGTGTGTGTGTGTGTGTGTGTGAGAGAGAGAGAGAGAGAGAGAGAGAGAAGTTTCCTCCGTTCTTGACGCGCCGTCGCCGTTTGTTCACACGATGGCACGTCTTCGAGAGCTCCGCAGCCTTTTATGAGCACTGAAACATCCACAGAAGTGTCGAGCCATGGCTGAATTTGGAGCGAAGAAGACCGACCCACCGGTTGCTGGCTGGAAAACTGCGTCGGGGGGAGCCAGAACAAGCCCAAAGACGCACCGAGGAGAGCCCGTGTCAAACGGGAACTGTAGCGCGTCAGACGCCGTGAAGAGGGTCCAACACGAACCCAGCTGCGAAGCCCCAACGTGGGATGGCACCGGTTTAGAGTCAGCTCCCAAACCGATCCCTCGGCGCAGCAGTCTTATCAAGGTAGGGTATTATTTCCAACAGAAGAAAATAGCACAGATATATTCTGAAAAACTAGTTAGAATTCCACATAGTTGCTGTTTAACACATGAGATCACATAAAACAGAACAGGGGTTGAATATGTTTAGTTAGACGATGCAATCTGCGTATATTCTGTCTATGCCAACATTAAAATAAAAATAATAAACAGAAATCAGTAGCTTTGTAAACTCTGAGTCATATGGGGGCTTATCAGTCATGCACAGGTCTCCAACACTGATGGACACAATCAACCTGAAACTGGTGAAGTGAGCTGTTGTACTGTCAACTTCCTTTATCTGTGTCAAGCAGCTCAATTATCAGTCACTTCATCTCGCCTCACATACAGCTGATACTGTTCAGCTAATTCGTGCCTATAAATGCTGTAGAATGTTTTAATGCACTTGTAATCCTGCTCTACTGCAAATGCACAGTTTTAGACCCAGAGCTTGACCAGGATTGCCAAGCTTTTGCAGCGAGTCAGACCGCTGCAAAATCTGACAGTCACACTCATTAGCCCTAGCTTCAGGGAGGAGGAGGAGGAGGAACCAAGACCAAAAGCACCTGCCACAACCTTTGATTAAAAGGAAAAAATCTCTCTGCCTTCTCCTAGCTTAGTATCTCCTTCCTGTTTACCCTACTGTCAGTGCTCACACAGGAATAGAGGGCAATGCTACTGTATTTGAGCAAAGACTTGCATTCTGCATAATTCATCTTGTTTGTTTGTTTGCTTTTTCTAAAACAGCATCATATCAATAGCGTATAATCAATAAGTCATCCCCTGACTTTGTCTTTTTATGGGTTCAGCCTCTGGACATATGGGAGGTCTTATTGATCTATGGCTGCTGGTTGTCTCAAGAGCTGCAAAGACATGATTATTTGAACATGCCATCATCAGTGTACAGCTGGGAAGACAGGAAGCTGGCCTGTTTGCCAATTTCCTTGCACAGTTCAAACTGCAATATTGCTATTAAGTCATGAGCAGTTGGTGGTGACAGATCACTTAGACTGGAAAATGCACACATGCAGAAGAAACAGACAAATGTTTCTCACCTCTTTGCCCACATACCGGCCTGCTCATGTCTGTCCCTCTGCTGCAGCCAGCTATGACAATGATGGTTTGAAACTGCTCTGTGTGCTTGAAGTTCTGAAGTCAGAAATTGCATGAGTTCACTCCTGGTGTGGATGCTGCTTGAGATGCAGTGCCATGCTTTGATGTGAGGTGTTAAATGGCTCCGTGATGGGTTCTGCAGGCAGGGGAAACGACACATATGTTTGGTTCATATTAAGGTAAAAGCGATCATGCCTTGATGATGTTTGTTGATCACTGAGTGGATCTGTTTAGCCAAAAGCGATCCGCATCCAGAAATCAGTAGTAGTGCTATTATCATAAATATGCTTGTGTTTGTGGGTTTAGATGATTGGAGCTTAACCATTTAAGAATTATGTTTGGAGTTATGAATCAATCTGTCAACACAAAATCATGTTTTATTGTCCTGTAGTCCTGTAGATTACCCCTACGTCTAACCTCTGGATTCCACACAATAGGAGTTTGGGTGGCATGTCAGATGGATAAACAGGATGCATGACATTCCAGACTGGTTTTAACAGGGGCAGGGGGTTTATATCTAGTGCATGTGCGCTTGCTCATGCTCCCTTCAGCTGAGTTAATGAGAGTATTTCATTAGTATGTACCTCATGCTGTCTGCTGTCCTCTCATTTATTGTCTCCTTCATGTGCATAGTGGAGATACAGTTTTAAGTGTCCATTGAATATAAGATTGATTCAAGTTTATCTAAGATTTAGATAACCATCAGATATCCTCTTTCACTGTCACACACTTTCAGCCTGTACACATATCTGCATAGACATGCCTTCTAGTAAAAAGGGGTGGAACAAATATCTGCTTTCCTGTACTCATTAGTCATGCTAACACACACTACAAGGCTCTCTGTTGCATGTTATGTGTGTGCGTGAGGGTGTTATAAATGTTCTTTTCTAACTACACAAGAGAAGTAGCATTTCTCAAACGGTCTCTCTGTTTTCCTCCAGTTTTAGATTAGGACTTACTGGACTGGAAGGGATACCAATCACACTGTTAGTTTGCAAGACCATGTTTTATCATGATATATAAAGCATAAAATGTACAACCAAGTATGTTAGGGTTTGTACTTTCAGCACTGTAAATGTTTGACGAGTGTACATGTCTGGTTTTCAGAATGAGGGAGCAGCATTAGCTAGATGGTTAGTACACAGCTTTGGATGATAGCTGTTTGAGTCAGAGCAGCTTTGAGCACCTCCAGCATCTTTTGCCTGCTTTAAACCGATCTAATCATGAGCACAGTACAGGGAAAAGATCAACATAGTCACCATTGTGACAAAGCCACAGAAAATATTGCTATCCTGAGCTCTAGGGCATTAAGCATTGATAGTAACACACATATATTTAACAGGTTTAAATCTTGGGTAATGTCTTCATGTGTAACGTTTGCATTTTTTTTGTTCCTGCACAACACAACACCAGTACAATAACATGTAAGGGGTTATTTTAAATGGATTTTATGTACAGTTTGTTGGGTTCCTTGCATTATGTTTATTCATGAAACATGGCCAGGATGTCTTGTCTCGCAGCCGGTGATTGCATAGTCTTAAAGCCATACTAAACTGAACAGGATAAACAGGCATAGAAGATAAAAGAAAGGAAAAATCCAAAGTGCAAAAGCAGTTTAATAAGGAGTCTAACAATAACATAATCCCATCCTTTTCTATGCTGGCTGTCAATCAACCAAGCATTGACTTAGATGTAAACTAATTAAATGGCTTCAAAAGTGATTCAGAGTTTCAATTTAAAACAATCATGAAAACAGAAATTTCACATTTGAACACATTTAGTGTTATTAATTAGTCCCCTAGCAGATATAAACAAGATGTCACAGGAATTTCATAACCCCTCCAGCAACCCAGGATTAGTTTAATGGAAGAATATTTGATTGAGCTCTCTTGTGTGAACTTTATTTTTGATTTTTAACAATATTTCTGCATATTTAGCAACATTCCCTGCACACAACTAGTTTTTGCTTGCAATTTTCTATCAGATGTTCTAATAACAGGACTGTTTATGTAAGTCTATGTCAGTATCAGTAAATGTTACTTGTTGCTTTACAATACTGAAAACACATTTCTGAACCAAGACCAGGTTGATACAAGAATGACTTCTATCCTCACTAATCAAAGTTTACTCGATGCCCAGAAGGTTTAAAAACCTGCGCAACATTTGTGTAGAAAGAAAAATGATGTGATGGCTTTTCTAACTTTGTGTTTTCTCTTTCCCATATCTGTTAGAAAAGCTGCACTTCAGGGCAATGGCACAGATGAATGCACATAGGAATCATTGCAGCTACTTCCTCACAGCTGTGACAGTTTTGAAAAATGGAAACCCATTTCTTTTATCTGGAGGGAGTGTTTTAAGCAGTGAGAATAATTTTTTAATTGCATAATTCTGTCTTTATTAATCAGAGAGTACTAAAAATCTTTCCTACTTTGCAGAAGTAAGTAAATCTTCTCATCTGGGTTTTGAGTCTTGATATGGGGCTATGACACAGAATGACTTAATGTTTTATTTAAACATTAAACAATGCCTATGTTGGCAGTTATCTGGTTGAGTTGTCCAATAATAGTAATTCATTTCATTGTATTGCACTTTCACATGTGGCAGGGTTTAATTTGTATTAATATTGTGAATAGTTTGGGAACATTGAGCATCGACAACATTGATTTTTTGATGCATGTAAGAATGAAACTCGCACCTTGAGCAACATCTTCATACTGTGAGTAGATGCCTGAGCACCCATGCTTGGTGTCTCTTAGTTCCACTATCTTTGAATAATGTACCTTAGACGCTGTTCAGCTCAAACCGTGGTTAGCTCTCTGACAAGATGACCTTTTAAAATCATACCTTTTGCTTGTTTCATTTTGTGTGGTGTGTGACTTTGACTGTGTGCATACGTGTACGCATGGATAGGGGGCTTCAAAGGTTGAAAGCGTAAAAGAGCATCTGCTGCTTCGCTTGCCACAAGGGCAAAGGCTCCTCATCAGAGAGAGGCTTGCAAACGCTCGCTGCTGAACGTAGTTCCAGCACACTAAACCGCTTAAGATTGACCTGACCACACAGTGCTTCATCTGTCCTGTTTGTCTCTAATGTACTGGCATCTGGAGCACACTCACACATGCAACCCAATGCAGATGTACAGTGAACATGAGTTTTTGATTAGCTTACAGTAATGCAAGATTTGTATTTGTAATACAAATATCTGAAAACATGCATCCGTTTGTTTTCTATAAGATGGGACTAATGGAAAGAATTACCTGGAGGAGAAACATGAGTCTCAGCTTTGTGGGTTCAACCACAGATGACAAACTTCTGACATCAGTATGCAAGAACTGTTGATAAAGGTTGTTAGTAATGTCTAATCTTAGATAACATATATAAATATTGCATTGCAAGTCATTTCTGTTAATAATAATAATCTCATTACTTGTGTATAATGACAATAAAAGGCATTCTATTCTATTCTATTCTATTAACCCTGATTTATTAAATGAAGTGCAATGTCTACTTTGGTTTTTTGAAGCTGTCGTAAAGGTTTCATTAAAGTGCAGGAAGGTCATTTACTGTGTTGTGAAATGACAGATTAGGTGTGATTATGTCAGGTCTACAAAGAAGGCTTCTATTGGATTTATTTATACTCTGGAATGAAGTGTATTTTAATCTTACACAATATCTGGCAACCATATCCACTGTTGCACCTGAAAGGAACTGCTGTAAACAAATGTGATTGCATGAAGCATTCTTTGGGTTGGTTGGTGGGAGATGCAGTAAAAAGGCAGAAGAGGAGACGGGATGGATCTTCTGTTTTTGCCTTTATTTTACAGGAAGATTTTTTTTCAGGTGTCCAGTTAGTATTTTCTATTTCAGTATGATGACTGGATTAGACAGTTGTACACCGGGGGTGTGCTCTTTTAAAATGGTTAATGTAGTAACCATGTTGTAACCATGTTGTTCTGAGGGTGCTAGCATTAAGCTCCAGCTCCCACCCTTCAGATATACAATCAGAGCATGTCTGTAGATTTGTGGTATTTAAAGATGCAACTTTTTAATAACAGGTTTATCTTTTTATTAAGCAGATTATCTGTAAAAGGTATGCTTTAGTGTGTGAGAAAACATTGTTTTTCTTATACTCCTGTACAGCTGTTTGTCTTATCACTCAGTTTTAGGTCCTGTCTCTTTACGGTCTCCCTGCTGGCCTACCTGATGAAACCTGCTCTAACTGGGCTTTACAAAGCATTTGCTTTCTTCTTTTGAAATTAGCCAAACCAGCCACTAGGCAGCCATTATTCAAGTGTGCTTGAAGACCACTTAAAAGACCAGCTACCTGGTGTTTTCAGTTTGTCTCCAGATTGGGGTCTTCTACTGAAAAGAATAAGTACCTCTGTTGCATTTTTTCTTTGGCTTTTTAACGTTGAAGTCTTTTATATGTAGAAAAAGAATTAAAAAATGTTTAGGAAAGAGAAACCCCCCATTTCCCGTGATGTACTGGCGACCTGTCGAAAGCGTACCCTCCTTTTTGGTTGCAAATTGCTGTTAGGCTCCAGCTTTCTGAAACACCCAAATTGGATCAAGCTATATAGAAAATAGATTAATTCAAAGCATTGTGGCTTCTTTAATCTTTTGCTGATATCAGTCTAATATTGTTTGCCTAATCAATATTTAATTTAATTGTTGGCCCTAATAAAACAGATCTTTTAGATGACCTATAAGTGAAGAACTTTTGTAGTGGTGGTAGAACAGTTTTCATAATATGACTTTCTTAATAAAAAAGTATTTTCTTGTTAAGTGTAGTGCTATTATTTAAACATAATTGACATAGAATAATGTGTCAGTGTTGTTGCCATAGTTACTTACAGAGTAATAGTCAATACATATTTGCCAATTTTGTATGAATCTGCTTTGTTTTTTTATCTTTCTTATTTTTCTTAATTAAATTTTTTTATTTTTGCATATGCTCACACCTCACACTAAATCCTCTCCTTGACCCAAGCAGCGGCGTTTTGCTCCAGGGTGAGAGGCTGGTGGAACAAACCATCCCATTAAGCATCAATCATCTACTGTCACACACACTCACATGCACACACAAGGCCACAGGCAAGGCTGCTTTCTGTTCACACTCTCTATAAATTTTCTCCCCTCTATTCTTCATTTTCTCTCACCCACCATCTACCTTTTATTCTCCTTCCCTCTTAATTAACAGACCAAAGATGCCGCCCACTAATGACCTACATCTTCACTCTGCTGACTCTGTGAAGCTGTAATTACTGATACAAGCTTGTTGCATACAAACACTCATGAATCATTTTATGTATGCACCCGATTGAAGGCACCAAGCCACTTTGATGCATTAAAAAAACACAGATCTCTGAATGACCGCTCTAAAGATGCATAGCAACTTCCTTGACTACAGCTAATTTGTTTTTCTTTATCTCTTCTCTTCCACAAATGTGAACTTTGAGTCTAGCCTCTGTTATTTTGTGTCTTTCTGTGATAACTCTATCTAATGGTTTCCACCACCCCATCTCTCCCATTTCTGTCACTCCTCCATTCATCCCTACATTTGCTCATCTGTTTAATCAGTGCGTTGGTGTCCTGCTGTAACAGGAACAAAAGTAATCTCACAGTCACACAATCAACTAAATATATCTGCAGTAATCTTTTTTATAGGCACTCTTCCCACAGCTGAAATGAGTTGTTTACACTTTTATTTTTATTTTGACCCCCTTTTTAAGCTTCTGTAGAGTCACAAGATTTATTTCCATCACTCATTTTCACCAAGATTTCAAGATTCATTGGAGAGTTTTACTGCTGTGCAAAGCCTTCTCCATCACATCCCAGAGACTTTCAATGGGATTAAGCTCTGGAGTCTGTGATGGCCAATTCATGTGTGAAAGTTATGTCTCATGCTCCCTTTCACAATTTAAGGCTAATGAATCCTGGAATGTCAGAATATGGCTGTGCCATGAGGGAAAGAAACACCGATGTAATAACCTGCTCATTCAGGTAGTCAGCTGATCTCATTCTTTTGGCATTTTGCTGAACCAAGACCTGATCAATTGAACATTTTCTCCTGTTAGCTTCGCTGAGTGGTAAGTTATTTTATCACTACACAGCAGTTCAGTCCTAGTCCATGGTGGTGCAGTGGTTAACACTGTGGCCTCACAGCAAGAAGGTAACTGGTTTGAGCTGGGGAGGTTTGTCCAGTGGTTTTTGTGTGTGGAGTTTGCATGTTGTCCCCATGCTCCCACCCACAAGACATACAGTACATGTTAGGTTAATAGCTATGCTTAAAATGACTGCTTATCATATGTAAGTCGCTTTGGATAAAGGTGTCTCTGTCTGTCTACTGTAATAGAAAAGAATAGAATAGAACAGTGACCAGTAGACCTAAACCAGTGTTTCTTAACCCTGGTCCTCAGTACCCCTGCCCTGCACGTGTTAGAGGCAACCCTACTTTAACACACCTGACTCAAATTAATGAACTTTTTAATCAAGGTCTTTGCGGCCTGTTAACGAGCTTTTATTCCATTCAGGTGTGTTAAAGCAGGGTTGCCTCTAAGACATGCAGGGCAAATGAGTATAAATTATATATTCCAACCTTTTCCTTTGACTTCATGTAGCTCGTCATACTGTTTGAGGGACTTTGACACATTTTTACAGGTTACAAAAAGGTTTACCTGAACAGCAATATCTTTCATTTTCAATATTTCCACGAATATGAAGAACTGAAAGCTGCTACTTTTATTGCTATTGTCCATAAAACTGAAGAAAAGGTACTAGTATGCTACCATGTGTTGGGCTACATGCTAGCTTCAATATTTTTTTTTGGTTTGTTTGCCATGAAAAAACAGCTCATGGAGGGTTATAATATTTGAACTACTTGCTTTAATTGCAGTACATTAAGCACTTTATATCAGCAGTGTAGAGAAAGTGTCTTTAACAAGTCTACATGGGGGCTAGAACATTTTCATTCATCACATATTTAGCACATCTAAGCGCAGCGTCAAATGAACCACTACCTTACCAAGAATTAGGGGTGATGTGGGTTTCATAGGCTTCTTTTTTCTTTTTTTTATGTCTTTTTCCTATCTGTTGTCACTCGCTTTAGCTCTGAGCAGTTACAGGAAGCTCTCTTTGATGGGCTGATGGGCTGCTTCCTGTTTTGAAGCACAGTGGTGGTTTAAGAGACTCATCTTGCTTTGTGTGAGAAAACAAAGTAGGGACTCTGCAATGAAGACATAGGGTACAGAGGTTATGTAAGAAGAGAATTGGACTCTTATCAGGGAATGCAAGCGGAATATCTCTCTGTCTCGCTCTCTCTGTGTGTGTGTGTGTGTGTGTGTGTGTGTAGCCTTTTCAATATATTTGGAACATTGTGTCTGGTTTGTGTAGAACAATCAATGTGTTTTATCCATTTGTGGGCTAATGTAACCCTGTTTTAACTTGTCAGGATAATTTATACAAAGTCCAAATTATGTAGATAGTGTTTGTTTGTGTGTTTAAATTTGATCTCAGTCTCATTTGATAATTTATGCCATGGACCATTAGACGTGGACATGCATAACAGTTGACACACTTGATAACTGATCCTGACCTGTCAATAAGGCTTAGGAGGAATCTTAGTTCTTGTCTGCTTCAAAAACATTTAGTTAAAGTTGCATGCCATTTGAGTACTAATGGATTTAAAAGGAATGTATCTGTCATTCAGTAAGATTTTCCCCTTACATAGTGCAAGAATGTCATTGGAGATGACTTGTTCTGGTGGGAATTGTGGATAATATACCCACAGAGGAACCATTCTCAGTAATGTCTTACCCTCAGGTGACAGGTTTACATTGAGGCTAACAATAATCTCCCATGCTTGGCAGCACACAACAAAGATAAAGGAAAGTGTAAATTAATGCTGATGCCATTGGCTGTATTTGAATACGGATAGTTACAGTTAGTGGAATTAGTGGCGCTAGATAGTTACATATAGCCACTTTTAATGATACTTACAATTAGTGGCGCTAGCGTGTTATTTTTCTGTTTATTTTTGTAATTTCTTTATTGTTACATTTAGTGGTGGATAGCTACATTTAGCCACTTTTAATGATACTTACAATTAGTGGCGCTAGCGTGTTATTTTTCTGTTTATTTTTGTAATTTCTTTATTG
>JBAMHV010000018.1:9279631-9296484 GCA_037177535.1 Pseudomugil gertrudae
TTCTTTCTGTTTCAATGTAAAGCACTTTGAGCTGTCCTGTACATGAAAGGTGCTATATAAATAAACTTGCCTTGCCATAAATGACTTTATAATAGCAAGTCTATTTGTGTTATGTGTTTGCTTTGCCTCATCCTGGGGGCAGCGCGTTTCCCACTAGCTGTTATTAATATTTTAAATGGAGTGTGCTTTACTGAATAAGAACGCTGATTAACTTTTCAAATTTCCTAAAGTTGATTCAGTGCGTTTCTAATTACGGTAATTTAGAGTTACACATAGAGCTATTGTTGAAGTGCTCCACAAAGGCAGATATGTTTTTTTTTTTTATTGCAGACACAATCAATAAGCTTGTTTACAGCTTAGTGTTTTGCAATGATAATGTTTGGCCTGTTTTAAGGGGATGAAATTGAAAGAATAATTTCCCATTTCTTTTCCTGCAGCTAATTTGGAAAGTGAGCTTGTCAACACTCCTCAATCTGTCTCCATCACTTTATCATACCCCAAGGCACTTGGGATATTTATAGAGTAGATATTTTATGAGGTAGTGTGAAGCTCCCTTTGCACTGTGTCAAAAACTTGTTACGATTAGAAACACTTTTCAGTCCCAATGAGGTGATTGATTCAGTAAGGAGATGTGATGACGAGGAGCCCTCTCTTCCATCTGATGGGTCACATTTCCATCCTGTCTGAATTATGCGTCCCTTATTCATTCTTTAGATCAAACACAGCTCTGGTCTTTCCACTCTCTTTTTTTCTGTCTTTTCTTTTATAGTCTTTCATGTCTCCCATGTTTTTTTCATACGAAGGTCTCCGTCCTCTTTTTTTTCTCGACGGAGGCGAGAGCCCTTGAGGTTCATATGAAGTCTTATTAGAATAAAATCAGAGTCATGGTGATGAGTGCAGACTAATCATCTGCTAATCAGTGTTCACAGATGTTCATCACAATATGCACACTTGGGATCAACTGAACTTTTTAAATATTACGACACGCTTTTAAAATAGTGGACTAGTTTTTGTCAAGTTTTGTTATATTCTTTACATTTTTCAGAGAACAAATTTAACTTTTTTATTGTGCCGTTTACTTATCAATTAATAACTGTAGATTTGATAGCTGATGATACTGTAGGTTTTGAGAAGCATCAGTGCTTTAGGGATTAAATGAGGGTGATCATTTTGTTTTGCTTTGTGATATTATTGAGTATGTGGTTGCTTTGTCAATGACTCCACTTGGGATTGAATCATGTAATTATGTTATCCTGCTTATCCTGCTTATCCTACTTAAACTAACTTAAATTAGCTCTTTGATTTGATTTTATCAGGACTAATATATTTATAATTGAATAACAGCCCACATACTTTTTGCTCTTATCTGTTAGCATAGTGCTCTTTGTGGGGGTGACGTCTAATTTGTCAATAAATCAAATGGATGAATTGTGATGTGTGCTCTGATAAATTGATTGAGTCCGCCAGTGTCATTGTGAAGGGGCAGAATTAGAATGCAGCAGTCTGCTGCTTCTGTCTAGTCAGGTATGATTAATGATGTCGTGGTGAAGGGCAAGGGCATGCAAAGGCTTTTAGCATGGTATCAGGAAAAACAATAACAGATTGGGACGAGGAGGTTGCATGTGGTAGACCAAATAATCTGTATGGTTATATAAGCTTGTAGCGTTTAATCCTTTGAGATCCATTGTGGGTTGGAAAAATGTTTGTCATGCTAATGCAAAAAATGCCATTTTAGAGTGATCAGCGCTTATCTGTCACTGTTTCTCTTTTTATGCTGTGTTACATAATCTTCTCTCTGTCCCTTCCTTTCACGCTTGCATCCATCCTGTTCAGGAAGGCTCACGTGCTGGTCGGGAGAGGAAAAAGACGGTATCCTTCAGCAGCAGTTTGTCAGAGAAGAAGATCAGCAGCGCTGCTGATTGTATCCATTCTATGGTGGGTCAGCTACCGTTTTATATTTTTCATACTTGTAGATGAACTATTTAAGGTGCACACATCAAGGCTTTTTGGTAGATCAAATTACTTTTATGCCTGCAAACATTTAACGCCTTGATGTTGAGGTTAGGATCTGTAGGTGATATCTTCCTTCCTATCATGTTTCCAGGTTGAAGGGAGTGAACTAAAGAAAATCCGACCTAACTCACGTGTGTACCAACGATACTACCTTCTTGATGCAGGCCTTCAAGCTCTATGCTGGGAACCGTCTAAGAAAGAGTCAGACAAAGCTCGTATTTCCCTTGCCTCTATACGTGAGGTGAGTGTTGGAATAAATAATCAGTCATTCAACTTAGCAGTGTTTTTTCTTCATGCCTAAAGCAGTAGAAATATTTACAACCCTCAAGCATATGGAGCACAACAGTTGATTTGGTTTTATTGTATCTGACGTATTTCCTTTGGTTTTCCATCTCTTATGGCCACTAATTTCCAGGTACGAACAGGTCGTAACACAGAAACCTTCCGAACAAGTGGCGTTTATGAGCAGATTTCTGAGGACTGTGCTTTCTCCATCATCTATGGTGAGATTTATGAAAGCTTGGACCTGGTGGCCAACTCTGCTGAAGTGGCTAACATTTGGGTCACTGGCCTGAGGTATGATAATGCAAAGAACTGAGATCAGTTTTACACTAAACTCTTAAAAGTGACAATATTTCCCAAAAACCTGCTCACACTCATTAGTCTTTTTAACCTGATTGAGCGCAGTGTGACATATTTGATACATAAAATTTCTGAGACATTTGCATCATTTTATGGTAAAAACTTTGCTCAAAATCCTGTTGAACACAGTCTGAAATGTATTTTCTGTCGTCTAAATACCAGAAAGCGGAAGATTCCATTATAATAATTTTGACTAATGGTAAAATAGTAAATCTCCCCTCAAAAGAACTGTCAATTTTTTTTACACTTTTCAAAGGTCTTATAATTTTAAATGGTCTTTTATTACAATGAGGCAGATCCTAAAAGGTAAGAAAGAATATCATATAATCATAACCTTTTAAATACATGACCCTTTCTGTTATGTAATTATAGGTAGTAGTGGTTCAGACTCACTTCAGTATATTAATCAGGTTAGTTCGGTTTACAAGGTTGTATAATGTTCCCTGCTGCCCTGATTCGCAACAAGGTGAACAGGTAATGACCTTGCTATTCTCCAGTACCGGTTATACTGTGAAAAACAGAGAATTTCTTCAGCCGATGTCTTTGTATTGTCCTCTGAGTTTTATTAGTTATAAAAGACTGCGCCAGTACACGTGATTGGACTTTGAATGAAATCTTCACTACTGCACCTCTTTGTGCTCAATATTTTAGGTACAGATCAAAAAGTAGAAAATAAAAATGGAATAGTTTATTACATTGCATTCTTTCAAAACATTTCATCTCTGCCTCTAGGTATCTGATGCAATATGGAAAACATGCTGTGGACATGCTTGCCAGCAGTCAGGACAGTCTTCGTCATCGCTGGCTGGAGCGGCTGTTTTCTTCCGCTGTTGGTTTGGACAGACAGGATGACACTGAGGAAGGGATTCCCTTGCAGTCAGCTGTTAAGCTGATACAACATGTGCATGCTGGAGTGAGCGTCGGAAAAGTGGAACACAGGTTTAAAGAGCTCCAAAGAGTTAGGGAGAAGATGTGTGGGCTCGCAATAAATAATGGATCTGGAGTCAAAGACCACAGCGAAAAGTTAACTGAAGGAACTGAGTTTGTCACCAAGCAGGAGTTCATCGAGGTCTTTCATGACTTTTGCACACGTCCAGAGATCTACTTCCTATTGGTGCAGTTCTCTAGAAACAAAGAGTTCCTGGACGCTGAAGACCTGATGAAGTTCATTGAGGCTGAACAAGGCGTAGCTCAAGTGGGTAACATAAATTAATAACAAACATTTAGGTCATATTAACCTCTGGGAACAGAACTTTGTGTGAACTGCCTTATCACTTTGTCTTTTCTGGGTTTGTCATTTAGGTGAGTGAGAAAACCAGCCTGAAACTCATTCAGTCTCATGAACCATCCGAGGAGGGACAGCAGCAGGGTTACCTATCGCTGGATGGCTTCACTGGCTACCTCACTTCAGCAGACTGCCACCTCTTTGACCCAGAGCATGCCATTGTTTGCCAGGACATGACCCAGCCTTTGTCCCACTACTACATCAACTCCTCCCATAACACCTACCTCATTGAGGACCAGTTTCGAGGTCCCTCGGACATCACCGGCTACATTCGTGCCCTTAAGATGGGTTGTCGGTGTGTTGAGCTGGACATTTGGGACGGCCCTGACGAGGAACCCGTGGTGTGTACTGGGCACACCCTCTCCCCCCCGCTGGCCCTACGTTGTGTGTTAGAAGCGATTGGAAGGTTTGCGTTTGTGGCATCAGAGTATCCTTTAATTTTGTGTATTGAAAACCACTGCTCGTTGCGACAGCAGAAAGTGTTTTTGCAATACCTCGTCAAGATATTAGGAGAAAGGCTGTACACACATCTCCCTGAGGAAGAGGCCTTGTATCTGCCGTCGCCTCATGCTCTAAGGCATCGAATCCTGCTCAAAGGTAAAAGGCTGGAACCAGGATCTGATGGGGATGATGGGGAGGTAAGCGAGGAGGATGAAGGAGCAGAAATGTGTCAAAGAATAAAACCAGTAAACAGTGGTGGGTCCGCAACTGGTGGAAATGAGAAAGATGTGGTACAGAAAAGTTTCTCTGTCGCAGCTGCTGCACAGTCTAGTCCTCCGCATCTTCCTTCCAAACGCTTCCAGCTGTTGAGGGAACTCTCTGACGTTGTGACTCTTTGCCAATCTGTACGATTCATAGACTTTCAAACATCCTCCAAAAGCCAAAAACCTTGGGAACTGTGCTCTTTCCATGAGTCATTAGCCGTGCGACTTGCTAGTGACTGCCCTGGCGACTTTGTCAACCACAACAAGCATTTCCTGTCACGGGTGTACCCCAGCCCCATGCGCATAGACTCAAGCAACATGAACCCCCAGGACCTGTGGAAGTGTGGTTGCCAGATTGTGTCGATGAATTTTCAGACAGCAGGACTCATGATGGACCTGAACACAGCCTGGTTCCGGCAGAATGGAAACTGTGGTTATGTTTTGCGACCAGACATAATGCGTCAAGAGGTATCTTATTTCAGTGCTGACACCAAAGACACCGTGCCTGGGGTGTCTCCACAGCTGCTGCATGTGAAGGTGTGGTATCCCCCTTCCCCCGCCTTGTAGAGGAAATAACATTTAAGTATTATTCAATTATTGAGACTTGGATATTAGAAATTAAGGGTATCATACTTATGACTAACACAAATATCTTGTTCATAAACGTAATTAAATATGTAAAATTGTATTTCCTTAATATACAACTGAACTATTTGGAAATTGCATATTAAGGAAGAATATTACAGTAAATAGCTTCAACCACACAATCAAGATCACATTTATTTTGAACTGTATTCCCCTGTAAATGTGACTTTGTTTCAAAAATGGACAGTATGTAAGCAATTGGTTTCTATTCCCAGGTGATCAGCGGGCAGAATCTGCCAAAGCCTAAGGGCTCTGGTGCCAAAGGAGATGTGGTGGACCCATATGTGTATGTGGAGATTCATGGCATCCCAGCTGACTGCACAGAGCGCCGCACCAGGACTGTGACCCACAATGGGGATAACCCAATTTTCGATGAAAGCTTTGAGTTCCAGATCAACTTGCCTGAGCTAGCGATGGTTCGTTTTGTGGTGCTGGATGATGATTTTATTGGGGATGAATTCATAGGTATGTGAGTTTAAGGATGCTTCACACACAACTTTTACAATTTTTTATAGTGTACATTTGTAATGTGAAATATACTGAAATGTTGAACTGCATTTCTTTTTTATTAGACAGAAATTAAATGGAATTTTTTTGCCTCTGTAGGTCAGTATACTATACCTCTGGAGTGTCTTCAGCCTGGCTATCGACATGTACCCTTGCAGTCCCTCACAGGGGAGGAACTTCCACATGCCATGCTGTTTGTGCATGTAGCGCTCACAAATCGGAGAGGAGGAGGAAAGCCCCACAAAAGAGGTCTCTCGGTACGGAAGGCTCGAAAGGGAAGAGACTACACGGCTTTGAGAGACTTAGGAGTTCGAGCTGTGGACGAGGTTTTCAAGATGGCTGCTCCTTTATTAAGAGAAGCCACAGACTTGAGGGGAAATATGCAGGTAAGGAAAGGTTTAGCTGGATGTAAGCATGAGAGTCTCAAAGTTAGATCCTTATGTGAACTAAGGTTGAGGTGTTTGCACACTCTGCTTTCCTGTCGGTGGAGAGATTTTCTCACAACACTGTGGCAGAACAAACGAAGGACCAAGTTTACTCATGCAAATCAGTCTTTTGCTTAGTTTATGCTCAATTTCCCCATTTATTAATTCTGGACCTGACAAAAGGGATGAAAGTAAGGGGAGTAAAAAAAAATAATAAAGGAGATTAATATGTGTAAAGAGGCACCAAAGACACAAAAGATAGAAAACGAAACTACAAACAGAGAAAAAGATAACAGCTGTAATGAAACTGCAAACATTTACGGTGCCTAAATGACACACAGGAGACAATCATCAGGAAGACACACTGAAAATCATAAACATAATGAAAACAACTACAACAGTAAAACATCCTTGTATGTGTGTGCACATGTATAAAGGTGCACGTGTGAGTGATAGATATGTGAGGGATGACTTGTTATGAGTGATCATGCAGATGCAAGCACACCTGCTCTGACAGTGAGAAGCAGAAAGAAAGGCCCCTCCAAATACTACACAATAAGAAACCATCATGGAGCACATAACACAGAGAGCAGCGGCCCCCAGACCCAGCCCAGACCCCCAGATACACCCAGCTTCTCCAGTCATACCAAAACGCTTAGGACACATTTAACTTGTTCAGTGTTGCACAAGTCAATAAAAGATTCAGTCAGTGACCTTTTGGATTTTCTCATTCCACTAAATACCCGTTAGTGACTTCACAACTATCTTTAAATCTGATCCTCTCAACCACAAACCTGATTACTTTATTGTCTGTATTGTGGCATGTTTGCAAGGCACTTAACGAAAGCAGTCACACCCAAACCAAGCTGCTCAAAAGTCACAGTTTAACAGACAGTGGCCAGAAACTAAGAGACCATTTCAGCGTGAGTCTTATATTTCACCTAGCTCTTAGCTACAGTGTAGATTAAGAATATTAGATCAGATGAAGCCTATAATTCTCCAGCACTCGTTGTCATCTGCTGTGTTGGTGCCACGAGAATCTGCAAAGCAGTCAAACCAGGAAGTCTGTTAATGTTTTATATTTCTGTGGGGTTTTGGGGTGTTTCTAATTTGTGAAACAATCAACGATTAACATCTTTCTGTTTGCATTCATTCCTTTTTGTCAAAGTCAGAGCAACCTTTCCTCATTTATTCTGAAACAGCAAAATGAAGCAGGCATGAATGTTGCAGTATTGTCTTTACAAACCGTTACAACTTTTTCTGCAACACAACTAATCGAGACAGGCACAAGTAAAAGCCTTTTAAATTCAGCCAATCAAAAATGTTCAGCTCAGCATGAACATTTCAGGCAAACTCAAAAGTACTACCATGATGGGTGGTGCCATTTTTGGGGCCTTTTGTTACCCTCACTGCAGCTGAAATGGTCAGGTTAAGGGAACGAATCCCCAACAGACCTTAGATCCTGCTGCATATTCTTGCAGCCAAAATGCATCAATGTTAGACTCACTTTGCAGGACTAGCTGTCTTTGATGACACAAAGACCCAGATTTTCCCACAAACTCTCACTAGATGAAAACAAGACTGGCTTTGCTATTACAGCTGGTAATTTAGTAAAAATAACGATGCCATGATAAAGTGATGTAAGCCATGGGTCAGAATCATAGGATAGTCTCTTTTTCAGCACTTGGTCTTTTTACTATTTATTTCTCATGGGGTTGTTGCATCATGTTTGTTATGTACACAATTCTGTTTGCATAATCTTGCATCTCAGTTTATATTTAGTTCAGTATGAACTAAACAAAATCATAGTTATTGCGTATAAGGTAATGTTTATGAACCAAGCAGCAGCTTAGTCTGTGGCTGCATGCGTCACATTGTGGCAATAAAGCAGTTATTAGATGTTCAGTAGTTTTGTCCAAACAGCTACAACTGCACAGCAGCTGGAAAACAATCAGTACCTGAAAGAAAACACAACTTGTTCTGGTGCAGGGCTTGGTTTTGAGTATGTGTGTGTATATGTGTGTGTGACAGGCAGTGAAAGTGAATTAGGATGGGGGACAGAGTGGAGAAAAGATTGTGCAGTTATTCACTGGGTTTTTATTTGATGTCTTTCAGTGTTTCTCCTCTATAAATAGTAAGTGTGTTCATGTTAAATCACCAGGTTTCATCTGTCTTCTCTCTTTTTTAACAGAACTCGGTAGCAGTGTTTAGGGAGCTGTGTGGAGTGTCTGCTGTCGCTAACCTCATGCAGTGTGTCCTGGCTCTGAGCTCCAGAGTGTCAGGACCAGAAGGGACGCCTTTGCTGCTCTTTGACTTACGGGACCCTTACCCCACCCTGGAGCCTCAGGGACCTTTGCCAGATGTCCTTCGCAAAGTTGTTTCCACTTATGAAATGGTGAAGATTAAATAAATGCTGATATTCTTAATACGTAAACAGCATGCATGGCTGGTAATCTGAAATTCATTAAAAAAAGGAAAGATAACTTTCCGGTCACTTCCTATTTCCTGCCTGCTTAAAAATCCTCTTTCACCAATATGTGTTTAAACAAAGAGCATTCATTGTTATGTGGCAAACAACACCCCCAGTTGTTTTAGCCTGAGTCTTGTAAACACGTCATCAACATCCTCATATTGGCCTGAAGCCACCATGTTTCCACCTAAATAAACCAGACTTTCATTGACCAAGAAGAAAGTTATTTAACAGATTTAATTGATGTAATGATGTCTAAAAATAAACTTTGCCATCAAGAAAAAAGAATTTAAAAAAAGCTCTTTTGTGTAAGTAAACACAAAGGCAGGAAGAACTCCTGAGGATAAAAGCAGCCAACTGGTCTGTTGCTTACAGTGCCTCCTCAAGTCAGTCAGTCAGACGTGATGAATCATTTAAGTGGGTGCTTAAATTGTGCTTTAGCTGGAGATTTCTTTCTTATTTCACATTCAATATACTTCCTTTGGTGTCAGTCTGTGTCCTTGAATGTTCATCCTGTTCCCTCTCTCGCTCAATAATGTCTTTCAGTTCCTGTTACTGCTCTCTCCCTCTGGGTCAAGTTGGATTGGGCTGTCCAGAATAAGTGGGTTTTGTAGTCTGGAGAATGGTAGCCTGTTGCAATGATGAGAAACATTTTGGTATTTCTCACTTTCTCCTGTGCTTATGAAATACCTTTTTTTAAATTACATTGGGAAGCAGACTTATCTCTGTTTTATATTAGATATTCCCGAGGAATCCGTTGTGCTGGATGATGGACAGTCAACATGAATTGCCAATTTAGCAGCTCTATACAGAGAGCATATTATGCAATGTGTGCAGGTGCATTGTGAAGGAAGGAAGAACAAATTCAGGTTTTCAGCCAGAGTCGGGCTGCAGCAGAGATAAATAGATTTCTTTCTAGTCTTATTTAGTTTTGATTAGCGCTTTGGTACACAATCTGTGACACTTTCGTTTAACCGCAGCTGTTTGTCACTGCTGTGCATGGAACACGTGACGCTGCTTATTTGTGCATTGTGGGTCTGAGTGAGATATGCATGTGTGTTTGTTTGTGTCCCTATCCACTTCCGTTCCGACCAAGCAGACTAGGGTTGAAAAAGCTCACCCTGGTGCTGAATACCATTAGCATAGATTTAAATGCAGCTCCTTTAAATGGATCCAACACCTCCATCCTGACACATAAAAGAAGAGAGAGGAAATAGAAATGTGTGTGTACTCATGCATGTCTTGCTGCACTGATCTGGTTGTAGTGGTGTGCTGTAGTTAAGCCCTTATTTGTTGAACAGCATTTACTTCCCATAGAGGGATCAGGTCCCAACAGGGTTTGTGAGAGGAAGGTCAGAATTAATAGTCACTGTTCTTGTCATCCTTGTGTGTGTGTGAGAGAGAGCATATGTGTTTTCTGTGTTCATTTACTGCCCTGTTAGTCTCTGTGGGTGCCTTCATATGCATGCATCATATGTGTTTTCCTACTGTGTAAACTCCTGTTGATATTTTCCATTTGTGTACAACCGAGAAATGCAACATTTTAATTATGTGATAATAATCTGTTCTTGATCTTAAGTCTGATTGTATGGTGTGCTCTTTACTTTAGTGAGTAAACCATTTTCATATATGGTACAGCAAACAAAATAACAAAACAAGTCACGGTCCTAACAGAGTCCTTATTTCCCTGTCTGCAGATGGTCAACGCGAGCAGAGCTGTGATCGAGCTCTCAGATGGGCTGCACAACAAGATCCTGCATATACAGACAACGGGTGTGTAGCTTTGTATGTGTTTGCATATCAGTGAGTGTGTACGAGATGCTGCTATGTGGAGCGTGTGGTAGGATGTGCATGACGGGTACAAATCAGGCTATGCCTTTAATCCTAGTCCACTAGTGACAACTCTCACACAACCTCTTCAGCAGAGCTTTGTACTTGACCACTTTTGCTCCTTTCCTTTCCTTTCCTTTCCTTTGATCTTCCTTCTTATTTTCAGTGTCCTTTTTTGCCCACCATATTTTATCCAGTTCCATCTCCTGCAGACATCTGGCTAATCACTGCTGTTAGACTGGTCTGGTTCATCTGTATGTTTTGGATGAAAGTGGTTTAAACTGGCACAGCTCCCACTTTCAATCACCTCTCTGCCTCTCAAGTGAAGGACAAAATATTTGTCCTGCTGATGTAATTTCCGTGTTTTTTTGGCAGAGCTTTATTTACTTTAATAGGGACACTTTGGGTCATCTAACTTTTAGTCTGCCAGATTGCTGTCCCAGAGGCAATAAACAAACCCCTCAAACCCACCAACAGACTACACACAGTGCCCACATCACATTTCTCACTCAGATTCAGTCTCTGGCTGTCTCCCAGGAGACGGTATGTTTGACATTTAGAAGTGTTAACTGCTGGATTGGTTCAAATAAATCATTTAAACCAAGATTTTACAAATAACAGCTGCAGATGTGAAATGGTTCCTTAGGAGTTAAAAAAAGAGCACTTGGGACGTAGATGTAGAAGTAAAAGTTTCTCTTTTTTTATTTTCAGGGTTCTGCGGGTTTTAATTTGTGCTAAATTGCTTCTCTGATACAACTCTTGACAAAGCGAGTGAGTGGAAAAAATGAAACCAAAGAGAATTTAAGATAAACAGGACATGTAATGATATCTCGAGAGAAAGACGGTGGTTCATCTAGAGTGTGTTTGGCAGAGATGAATGCCATTAACAAAATTGCAGACTGTTGTCCTCTCACATCATGGACTTTATTTTTCATTTTTAATGCCATGGTCTCACAAAGTGATTCATTTGTTACTATTCTTGTGTGCTCTACTGTGTTTTACAACAAGCAGAAGCCCCGTTACCACCTTAGAATCCATTGTAGATCTTTATTTTGCATCTTGTCACGTGTAAATAAAGTTAGATTTGAAAACACGATAGCTTAGCCCCGAGCAGACGGCTCAGTGCTCATACATTCATCTGATAAACGAGCCCAAGGCCTGAACTTAAGAACAAAGCTCTTCCTGTGTGTACACACTAAAGACGGTGATCAGGTGATCCCAGGGCAGAAGTCTGTTCTAGGAAAAGTAGACAGAAAGAATAAATGAATAAATGTGGCAAACATGGGTATGTGGAAGTCACATCTGGAAAAAGAAAGCAAACTAAGAGGTGGAAAAAGAGATAGAAATAAAACTTATAGCTGAAGGCAACACTAAGAGGAAAACAGAAGCTAGACAGGATGGGATGGTGTGTTCAAGAGTTAAATCACTTACTTTCAGTGTTATTTCTAGTGCTTTATGAGACTGCACTCATATACACACAGGTGTTTACTGAGTGTAAAGCATCATGTTCATGAGAAGTAAGGTAAATGGCTGCAGCTTGCAGCCTTCCACCAGTATGAAAGAAGAGAGAATGACAAATATAGGAGGTTGGAGCATGGAAATCAAATACAAGTAGGAGTTAGATAAAGCTGCAGCACAATGAAGTGGGGTCCCCTGAATTTCTGCTCTCACTCTCACACAACCTTGCAGATATTTTTATTTCTAAATGATCAGGTTTTTGTACATTTTTTTATCCTTCTTTCTTTAAATGCAAATAAACAACGATAAGGTGTTTAGGAAGGAAGCACATTTGCACCCTGCACGCTGATGATGCCCGTTGGCACTCCTCCAGCTTTTACTCTGCTCCTGAGTGTAAACACAGATGGACAGAGAAAATGGTACCTGAAGTCACTACTAAACATTTAGACACAGTTTGCATTGTTATGCAGCACATAATAGTTAACCTGTAATATATTGAACGACTGACACAACTAAGGCACTTTTCCTGGAAAGAGATGCTGTTGTGATATACATAGTAATTACTCTTTTTACCCCCTCAAAAGGCATTTAAGGTAATACTTAATCATTAACTCTAAATGTAATTCAGTGACAACATTGCCAACATGCAACTTCTGCAGCTCTTTTCACTAAAAAGTTGATTGTGTGAAAGGAGGATTATGGGATCATGTGGAAAATCTTCCTGTATTAAGAGATCCACACAAACCGAGTTCTTTTACCACACCATCAGAAACTTTGTGTGTAAATGTATTTACCCTTTTCATCAACCTCAGATGATCAGCTGCTTTCTTCACAGGGCCTCGGGTTACACAGTGCTGATATTCACATCAGTAAGTGTACAGTAGATTACACAGCTGATATATTACTGGTTATCTTCTGAGGACATTGGACTAAGCGTCAGCTCCTTCCTGTCTCAGCTGCTCACAGTTCAGATGAAGGGCAGAAAGAGGAAGGTGTTCTGATGAGCACTATGTGCTGATTCACTGGCCCTGAAGGTTATTTGGCCTTTGGGTCAGAACATGGCTTGTTTTTGTGTGTTTGTAGGTGTGTGTGTGCACACCGTAGTATTGACTTGAAGGTATTGTTCCCTCAACTGGCTTTGTTTAGCTGGGAAATAGACACATGCACAAACACTACACTGGCATGTAGGCTTCAAGTTGCCTAGCAACCAAGCATTAGAGGTTATTATTTAAGCAACTTATGTAGGTGTGTGTGTGAATGTGGAGCAGAGATGTGTGCAGGTGTGCATCCGTGACTAGTTATTTACTGACAGAAAGGAATAATGTGTGAGGAATTGCACTTGCATGGCATCTGTTTACTCCACGCATGTGAATGGTCCACAACTTGGCATGTAAGGTTTTCATTGATGGCTCACAGTGATGTTTGCCCCGTATTAACCCACTTCCGGGTTTCCATGGTAACAGTGGGACAGTGGCCTGGGGCAGCCAGAGGAAGCCAGACACACAACACAATTCACTGCACAAACTCCAACTAGCTGCGGGCTTAACTTGTATGACACGGCCCTGCTTTCTTTAGGAGTATTTTTCCATTTGTCTCAGATTTTTCACCCATTCTTTCCATTTCCATTATGTACGTTTATTTTTTTCTCTTCTATGTGACATCTGTTACTTGTAGCTTGGTTAGCATTGCAGAAAGTTTATATTTGGCCACGGTTTAAGTTTCTGCATGTGCCTTTCAACATGAGGATCGTACAGACTGATTCTCTAATGCAATCTCTGGGAGTGTGTGTGTTCAACCCAAACCAAAAGGAAGTGATGTACAGCAAACACCACTTTCACAGGCTTCACCTCGCCAATAAATTTCAGCTCTGTACTTCTTAAAAACAGACAAACCAGTTCACAGTCTTGCAAGGTTGATAGTTAATATCACTGTCAAAGGCTCATGAAAAATGTAAGCAGATCTTTAGTGGATATTAATAAGAATCACCCTATTAATTTTGCCTTGAAGGCATGTTGGCATGTTAAAAAAATAATAAGCTGATTTTATTTTAGACATGAGCTCCACTATATGGTGCTCCTTCAGTTCTTAAGTATAACTTATTAACATTTTCTGTATACTGTGGTTCTATTCTTCTGGTCTAGCCATGGAGTTTCATGAAAAACTGCAAAGCTTGGCAGCAAAGGAAGGGTTAAAAGGCTCCAAGGTTAGTCGAGCTTTGGAGAGTTTCATCTGGAACATCACCATCCTTAAGGTCAGCTAACTCACTCTTAAACCATCAAAAGGGTTTAAGATGGATACAATTGTCGCTTTCAGCTACTTGCTCATTCTTTTTGTTTTTACATTCCCCAATTCTACTTCTACTCTTCATTTGGCTTCGTTCCTGCCACTCCAGGGCCAGGCTGACCTGCTGAAACATGCCAAGGCTGAAGTGCAGGAGAACATGAAGCAGGTGCATGATGCCGCTCTGACAGGAAACCTCACTAAGGAAAGGGTAGGATTAAGCAGAGTCCGCTCACAAACACGACGCGGTCAGGATGACAACATGAGCACCAGAGGTACCTCAGCATAGCAAGCAGTTAACTGGATTGCTGTCAAAGTTGCTATGACAAACTCTTCTTGTATCACCACTTTTTTTTTCCTCACACTCCCAGCGCTATGGGAGCATTACTGTAACCACGGTCTTAGAAAGGCAGATCGAAGTGTTGCTGAATGCGAAAAGCTTCAGCCTCTCAGCCTTTGAGCTGCGATCCACTTCTGGTAATGGATGCAAGAAATGAGATGCTCAAGACATGAATGTAGTTAGGACTTAAAGCCAAGGTTCAACTGTTCTAAATTGTAAATACACCAAATGTTTAGGATTTTACCATCTATGTGCAATGTTTATGGGGTTTGAATGAGAAAAAAAAATGTTTTATTGGTTAGTTCAGTGAAAAATCTATTTAATTCTTCAGTCAAGGCTTAGAACAAGTTGCAGGACTTTTTGCTTGTATATTTAAAGAAAACTTCTCAATGTCAGTGAACCTGTAAATGTTTGGTGTCTCCTGACATTGTTTTGTGGACCTGTGCAACCTCCATCTGTGTCCCTGGTGTGTTTCCTTTTGGTTTTTTTGTACAGTCCTTTATTGTTGACTCTTCAGATTGCCATGAGATCACTGGTCTTGCGCCAAAGTCATTATGTCTTCAAATGTTGTCTAACAAAAAATATTTTATATTTTTGTATTATTCTGAAACTCTCGTGCTAATTAAACCTCTGTCACCTGCCATTCTGATTACTGGTGTTAATATCTGCCTCTAGCGAACTAATACCGTTACTGCTGAAAGTGCTTACTTTACGTGCAAAACACTGTACAGTATTTTATTATGTAGTTCTATCCTTTTAAAGAATATTTTACATAAGTTATTGATGCTGAATGAAAAGAACATTCCAGATTCATATCATTGAAGAGGTTCAACCAGCAAGTCAAGATGGAAATAAAGACATTTTTAATGTTTTTAATGACTGATGCTCATTTTTTGTCTTTTTTTTTTAAATTGCAATGCTATATCTATATATTTTTTCATCTTTTGCCCATCAATCTTCTACACCAGTTAGTTCAGTTCATTAGTGGCAAGGTAGGTGGAGCCTATCCCAGAGGCAGGGTACACCCTGGACAGGTCACCAGTCAATGCCAGAATTTTTTATTTTTTTTTAACAGATGAGATTTTTGTCATTTTAGAAAGACAATGCAAAATTATATTCTACATGTACTACAACAGAATAGCCCTGTAGTACAAGGATTAGGATAAGTTAGGATTTAGGTGCGAGATAATGGAGGATTTTGGTGGGATTTAGGGTTTGACGAGGGAAGATTGACGTTAAAAATTGGTTTAAGTGCTTAAAGATTGCAACAAATCCATGGCATTAAATTAGCATGATGTCAAGCAGGAAATACAAACATAGGAGGACCTGTGGACTTATTGTGATCGGGTATCAAGCCATAATGAATGGTTGATCGTCAAGTGGTCAGTTCACTTCTTATAGCTTGTAGTGTAGAGAAGCTGATGCAACAGAGTGATAAATGTTTTCTGGTCTCCGATGCGATTACCAAAACTTTTTTTCAAAATAAATAAAATTTGTCAATACTTGGTATGTTGTATTTTTTTTTAATAAAATGTGAGGTTTAAGTTTAATAAATGATTTTGGGAAAAAGCAACGTCATAAATACGCCTTGAAAACTGTAATCTCACATTCTGTTCAAATGTAAAATTCTTTGAAAGGTTAGAAACGACAGTGTTTGTATTGCAGTTCATAATGATTATTTTAAAAAAGATAAGGGTCCTAAAAGCATATAAACAGACACATCAATGAATAGCAATAGCGATGTAGTTTTATTGATCTAGGCTTAATTATGCTGAATGAGGCAGCTGAAGAAACATTCTTCTCCTGCAGCCTCGCATCATTTTCACAAAACATGAGAACAACTCACCTCTAATGTGAGAAACGAATGATCACATTAAAATGTCCACAATGGAATAAATTCTAAAAACAAGAGAAAGTAGCAGACTTGTTCCTTAATTCCATCATTTTATCTGATAAATTAAGGATCTAAAGGGTTAAAATATTTTCTATGAAATAAAAAAGGCTAACCAAAAGAAAAGACATGTATAAGCACGTGATTAGGATTTGTTTGGCTGAGAGAAAAATGATGGTTAGAGGCACTGGTTTTGAAGGGGGAGAAAACGGCCCTCAATTTACCAACCGGGGGGATCAACCTCTGTCTTTTAAGCATCAGAGAAGCCGGCTTCTTTAGCAAAAAGATGACTAAACAGACAGCATGGATAGGTGTATGGCCAGATCTCCACTTTGAGACAAACGACTGCACTCCCAGTACAGT
>JBAMHV010000018.1:9300614-9330113 GCA_037177535.1 Pseudomugil gertrudae
GGAGCAATCAGCTTCCTGCCAAAGTTCAGTAGGCTGCTGGAGACCTTATTGATGTTAAGGGGAGCAGCTTTCACACTAGAACTAGACCTGGAAAGGCAGGAAAGAAAGCCAAATTTAGATTAAATCTAATTTATTCATAGAATCATACTTGGATGATTTGGAATATTAAGGCCTTCATCAACATGTAAAGTTCAGTGGCACCTGAATTGTTTTCTACATTTAAAAAAACATGCACTGTAACAAACTTGTTAAAGTTATTGCTAATTAAAGGCTTTGTAAGCTTTGTATGTATTGTAAATATATGCTCATTTGAAGAATTTGAAGAAGATGCTGGTTCCACATGCACAAATCAGGACACACAAACACACACACTCAACTAACTCTGCAAACCCAACAAGGTTTAATACAATTTCTTATTTACGGAAGTTGGTAATGTGCCATAATATATAGCAACAAACCTCTTACAACTCAGCAAGGAAAGAAACATGGCTGGCAAACAAGTCTGTAAAGCATAGCTGCGAGCAGCAATATATCTGGGTCTAGGCAGATTCCAAACATTTAAAAACTGCGAGGACCTGAAAATAAAAAATTTGTATCCAAGCATGTCACGCGACACCGCTGTTAACATGGCATGAAACAGCATCAGCTCTGCTGTTGCCATGACGATGTATGGGGATTTTAGTAAGACCTCTCTCTGTCTTACTTTCAATTTCCAACTTCCAGAGTATGTTTTTCTGCTGTTTTTCCACTTTAACACATTTTTGGGAATAATAAAATATTAACCTAATAACATTTGCATGAACCGCTACACTGTGGATAAGTATGGATTCAAACCCGGCATCTTTACACCCAGATAATCACTAGGGGAACACAGTTTCCTACATGTTATGGTAAAGAAATTGCATGTGCACAAGGCTGATTAAAAAAATTATCTGAAAAAGGTTCAGCTGATGTCTGGCACACTGAAAAGTAGTAGCGAGTACAAAAGTACGCAGGTTCATGGATGACCCCCGACTGAAACAAATGTGATGGACCACCATTGCTTTGTACAAACTGATGAAGTCACTTATGATGAATTACTCTAATCCAGACATCACATGGAGGAATCTGTTATTGTTCGAATATTGGAAAGAAGAGTTGTGTCTATACTTTACCGGGTCTTGTTCATCAGGTCAGCTCCCCTTGTTTTGTAGTAATCCAGGTTTTGCTGGAACTGGTAGTTCACAGGGCGTGGATTATTCTACAAATTAGGGACAGAAAAAAAACATTTATGATGTCTTTAATGTTTATGGTATGCATAAAAAAAGAAAACAACCAAGCTTTTTTGCCCATGTATGAGTAGGTACATAAACAAGCAAAGGCATGTGTCTCTGACTCAGTACTTATGAGCAACATAAGTACTGAGTCATGCACGCTCTTGTCTATACATTAGGGATGATGCCCCTGAAGGTGTAAAAATGACGTGGACGTGCTGTGACCCAGTTGTTCAGCTGGGCAAAAGACTGTCATGTTGAATGAAAACCTGCTAAATGAATCCCAGAAGAACAGTGTGCTGAGTTGCTGCGTCTGTGAGTGCTGATCATTGAATTTAGAGGAAGGACAGAGAGGTGTTAGCTGTGGTCAAAAAACCAGCTCAGATTAAAGTTACAGAAATGCATATCTTATTGATGATAACGTGATAGGATATGGTGACAGTTCACCACTGTAACACCATCATCAAATTTATGGATGACATAACAGTGGTGGGTCTCATCTCTGAGGGAAATGAGACTGCCTACAGGGATGAGGCGGAGCGCCTGTCAGAGTGCTGCAGAGAGAACAATCTGCTGCTCTACACCTACCAGACTAAGGAATTCATCATTGATTTTCAGAGGAGGAAAATGGACATTTTCCCTCTACACATCATCGGGATCTGTGTGGAGAGAGTGCAAAACTTCCAGTTCCTAGGTGCCCATATTGATGAGGATCTGGCCTGTGCAGCACACACATCCGAGCTGCTCAAAAAAGCCCAGCAGAAACTGCACTTCCTAAGGATGCTAAGAAAGAATATCAACTCCCAGAGACTGCTGGTGCGCTTTTATTGGTGCTCCAATGATAGAATACTTACATACTGTGTCTATGTTTGGTACAGTAGTTACACATTGGTTTAAAAGACAGAATTTCAGAGGGTTATTAAAACTGCCCAGAGGATCATTGGCTGTCCCCTTCTCTCACTGTCAGATCTGCACCACTCCCGCTGTCTTAAGAAAGCTCAAACATCATTAAGGACCCTTCTCACCGCTACAGACGCTATAGAGTTCTCAAATCCAGGACCAATCGTTTTAAAACAGTTTTATCCAACTGCTGTTACAGTACTGAATGCTGCTAATTTAGAATTATGCACTAATATGAATACAGCAAAAAGGACAATTGGGACCTTTTTGTGTGTGTGTGTGTGTGTGTGTGTGGATGCGTTCTTAAAGTTGATAAACTGACTAGATAACACTTTTTAATTTCGTTGCACTTGTTGCAATGACAATAAAGTTTTATTCTATTCTATACTTTCTTTTTTTTTTTTACAAAAAATAAAACAGCTTTTCTCCAGTAACATGCTCTGCTGTTTTCACTCGTCTTGCCAGTAAACATCCAAAATTACATGACATTGGGGCAAGAGGAATGAGCTACAACAATTAGGCAGTTTAATAGAAGGAAAACATTTTCATCTTTATGCTCAAGGCAGGGGCCTTCCTATTTAACAATGACCCATTTTATTCCACTGCCTTTATAACCATGACTGAGGTCTACTGAAACACTTGAAGGGCACAAAACTGAAGGGTGAAAGTCTCAAAACAGGCATGTCAAAAGGGCAGAGTTTATATATTATTGCTACACTGGATTCTTGTGACATTGCAGAAGCTTATCGAAACAATGCCACGGCTAATGCCTACCGTAATCATAGCTAAAGGTGGTTCAACAAAATATTAAGAGTGTATGACCATTTTTTAGCCAGGCAGTTTGTATATATATATATACAGCAAATGCCTTGTAGTTACTAATATGTAGGAAGTAAAAGACTTGCTGCCAAATTTAAATCTTTTTAACACCTTATCACCATTTTACAGTGTCATAGCACTAGGCTTCACTTTTTGTGTGTATGGTGGGGGAGGGGGGTGTTGACTTTAGCCCAAGGGTATCAACAACCCACTGGTTTTGCACGTGGGCGTTTCGCTTCAGAAAATCTTCTACTTCCTCTGTGAAAAACTACCCTGCACATCATACTGTTTGCTTACTTTAGGATCTCGAAGAAACAGAGCCTTCTGCAGCAGAGCATTGATGTCTCCGATTGGAGGGTAATGCATCAGCAGCCCCAGGCAAGTCTGGAAGTTACTAGCGATTACTGGAACAGAAAGAGATAATGATTAACTGTTGAAATTGATACAAGTCTGACAGTTGATATGAGGATAAAAACTGATGTCTGTATCTAAACTGAGGTCTTTCTTCAAATGTCACATGCACTTGTTAAAATTGATTTTGGTCCTGATAATGACACATCACTTACAGTATACAGCTTTAGCTTTAATCTAACTTGCATGTATGGCAGAAAAAAATGCTATCTTACACTGGAAGCAATATAACCAGACTGGACTCAATGAGAGAGTAGGTCACATTCCTCCAGTTATATTTCTTATGGTAGTACATGCTACATAAGCCAACACATGGCATAATTAGAGTATTAAATAGAGTTTACAAGCATCTCTGATGTAGAGCAGCATGGCCACAAAGACGTAGTCAACCAGGTCCAGGGTAATGCTGTCAGCAAACAGGGCATCCCACACCACCAGAAGGTCCTGCAGAGGAAACTCGCGGCCAAAGAGCAGACGAACCCACCGGCTGCAGACACAAACAAACAACTACATTTCTGCCTGGAAAGCATCCAGAAGAGAATCAGACAGGCAGAGGGAGCAAACACTGACATGCCGTAGATTTGGGGGGCAATCTCCAGCCGATTGAGGTGCATATGCAGCTCTATGTCGTGTTTCTTCACCAGCTGGTCCTGGATACGGTTGACTTTGGTCACTATGGCAACAGATGGCCCAGCGTCCTGGGGCCGAGCAAATGGGATGCTGGTCAGCATCTCTTCCTTACCCTAGGGGAAAAGATTATATAACTGGCACACCTTTGTATAAATATCATTTGGTTGCATCTGTGTTCATCTGAGTGATGAACATTCACCATATGCTGAAAAGACCCGCTGTATTTTTCTGAAAGAGCAGAAAAGTGCCCCAAGTTTGAAGAAAAACTTGCAAACTTTAGATTCATTTTTATTATATCAAATCCTGTTTATGTCATAATTGACTTTAATCTAACATTGGCAAAAAATATATGCCAATTAGTCATCTGGATAAGAATTTGAGTTGTTATTATCAGTGTGCCATTCTCAAACTGCCCACCTGACCATTAAGAATATATAAGAAACTTAAAACAATTTATAAGGGAGGCCTTTACACTTCGCTTGATGTGTTTGTATACACGATCATCTCTGATCGGTAACCATCAAATAGACTATACATATTAAATGATGTACACAATAACGACAGTAGCTCCAGAGATGAGTTTGAACTGAGAAGTGGCAGGACTCCAATTTTATGTCAAAGTTTTAGCTCCCTGAAATAGAAAATTGTGCAAAAACAAAACAAAAAACATTGTGATTGAGCACATAAAAAATTCTATTCTATCCTACAGTCATTTATCCAAAGCAAAGATCCAAAACCTTCCTGCTCAACATTAAGCTAGTCCTTTGTAGTATTTGCAAGGATATTAAGGCAACTTTCCTGTTACTATAGCAACCGTCTATCTGCAATCACATCAGGCAGGAATGAAACCCTCCAGGCTGTTACTTAATGTTGGCATGATGTTATCCTGCACAATCAGACAATATTGTGTTGCAGCATTCTCCTGTTAAATAAGCTTTTTTCCTTTTAAACATCAAACTGACCTTTCTGACTTCTCTCTCAAAGCTGGAGAACCACGGCTCTGCTGTCTCCATCAGCTGTGAGAACATGGCACTGCACAGTGAGGTGTGTGGGAAACAATATATGAGTATATGAAAAGGAGACATACAAACACACATAGAAAAAAATATATGCAATATCTTTAAAGTTTATTTTAATCACACAGGTTTATTATTATACAGTATACTCACTAAGCATCATGCTCAAGGTGTTCTGGGTCCAACAGGCATTTCATCTCCTCACTGCAGAAAACCAGAGGCACCTTAAAATGTCATTTTAGTCCAAATCACTGAAAATATGCTGTCTGCAGAGGTGTAGGTCAAAAGATGTTATTGGCAAGTAAAGGGCATCACATTCAGCTTCGTGGTGAGTATGACCTGACCTGGGGCTTGCCGTCTCACTGGCATGCTGGAAGGCTTGATGGTCACAGTGCAGCACAAATACTATGGGAGCCAGCAACTCGTGCATCCCCTGCAGATACAGACACGCAGCCAGCAGTAGGGAGGGTGTGTAAGACATATAATGGTAAGGGTAGATAAAAAATAGGGTTTATTTGTGGTCATTTTTTCTTTAATAATGATGCACGATGTTTCTAATTCATGATGACAGCTTTAATTTAGATATTGTTAGCCAGTGGCTGGCCATGTGTCACTTCCAGTTTGCAAAGGAGATGCTGTACTGGCCATTTAATAATTCCCTGGCACCTGTTACAGACACTGATAATGATTAAGTTAAGAAGGCATTTTGTTATTCTGTCTAAACTCATTGGGCTCTATGTGCTACTCACCCACACACACAAATACCCACAGACTGTCAAGAAATGATTCCATACTCAGAATTCACTGCTATGACACCATGGGATCTTACCTGTTTATACAGCAACTGTTCGTTTTCTCTGGCATAGCAGAAGAGAATATCCGTCAGCTTGGTCCTCACGTCCTCATCCTGGAAGTAACGGATCTCAGGGAATCTTATGCAAATGAAGCGCAGAGAGGACAAGCTTACTTCATACTGAGAGCAGAGAACAAACACATTGTGAAGTGTCTGAGATATGCATACGTTCTAAACACATCCTGCTTGATCATCCCCTTCAGCTCTTTATCCTGGAAGAACTTGTTCCACAGGCTCTGTATGAGACAGCACAGAGTCAGAAACTCACATCTGAAGAAAGAATTTATGTGCAGCTCATTATTAAGGAACAATAATGCCATTTAAAAAAATATGTTAAGAAAAAATCTTAACTGAAAACAGATCAAACGCCTCCCTATTAAAATCATTTTAAAAAAGCTATTAATAAAACAAACAGTGTGGGGAGGACTCAACTCACACTGGAACAGCAGTACATCACTGCTTTTTGTCATGTGAGACATGTTGCTGAAAACATTTAGGATTTCGTTTCATTCATTTTTGTTTTTGCATCTTTATCAAACAGCTATGCAGTACATAAAGAAACCAAAAGGCAGGACAATCAGTGTGCTAAATATAAACAGATTTCTGTGCGTGCCAGCAAATGTCTTGTTACTTCTGTGTGACTGATATTACAAAATGACAAACATAAAGCAACTGATGAAGATGGTCTCACCCCTTCATCTTGGGACAGCGGGTTGTTGACCACCAGGTCCTGCTGGCCTGCAGCTTTACGGGGGTTTGTGATGTGCTGGGACAGAAAATGCACATTGACCTGTCATTCTCTTGAAAATGTGACTGTGATGTAACCCCTTTCACTTAATCCTAAACATCTATTACAAAGTTAACACTGAAGACTTTTTATTGCATTATGTAATATGTGTCTAATGCACCTGTAAAAGATGACCACAGAGGGGTGCTCTTACCATCTCTTTGATTTTCTCATACTGGCCCCGGAGCTCCTTGGTTTTGTTTATCCACTGACCCTTATCCTCTGGAAGAACCTCCAGATACAGCTACAGACACAAAGACCACATTGGTTTTTGTAACCTTAACGAGGATTCCTCTTTAGCAAGTGATACACATGCAGAAAAAAAAACACCTCTACAAGTAAACTTCTTGATTTTTTTCCTACTAAGTTGAAAAACTACTCTCTTCTGTTGCGGGGAATTTGCCAGAAACCTTCTAATCAAACTCGATAGGACTGCTTGATCTGCTTGGCAAGTACCTTCCAACATACGCTCCGAAAGCGGCTGCTCCTCAGTCGACCGTTGATGCCTGCCTGCCGGATCCTGGCCAGGTAATTACTGTTGAGAAACAAGTCGTCCCATTCTTTCCTGCACATGGGAGGGGAGGCAGAGGATGAGGAGATTTATGAGTGTCTCAACCCAAACTGGGCACGGTTTTCCATCTAATGTGTCATCCAGCAGTAAAGCTTAGAAGCTGAAGCAGTGTGATGAGCCAAGAGTTCATGATACACATGCAAAGGAAAGTGCTGGAAGAACTTACCTGTATGAGAGGAAGGTTGACTGAGACTGTGAGTAAGTGCTGCTGTCAAGAGAGCCTCCTGTTAGGGAAGTACCACACACAACCACAAGGGGGAGATGTTAGTGCAAATGTACCAATAAAAGCAACCTCAGATTCATTTTTTTTTTTTTACAAAGTCTGTAGTGAAGCAGAAAGAACCCAGAAGCATTGAGGACCAAAAATGCCTAAATCATAAATAAATTCATAAATAAATACAGAAATGTATAGTTAAATATTGAAATTCATAAATAATTCATTGTTTTGACTTTATTTATGTATGTATTAAATTATTTATCATATCTTTATACATTTATGTATTTATTCATTTATTTATTCATTTCTCAATTTATTTATTCATTTTTGATTTATTCTGTTATTTTTACATTTATTCATGTATCCACACATTTCTACTCCCAAATTTTTCTAACAGGTGAAAACTACTGCTGTTTAAAGAGCCCATGACCATCCAGCAAACAAATATTAAATTAAAACAATGTAAAAATGAATATGAAGAATAAAAAACTGATTAAACACAACCTTAAAAAAATACATTTTGGAGTAAATAACTAAATACATTTATAAATTAAATCATTATCTATTAACTTCCTTATTTAATTATACATCCCTAAATATATGTATTTATTAACTAATATATGAATTAATGCACAAGTATGATAGTTTTCATCTTCTACTGAGGAAGTACAGCTAAGTGCAATACTACTCTTCCTCTTTATTGGCAGTAATATGTCTAATTTGGCCTGCAGGTGAACATGCATTCAACTCCAAGAGCTGTCTATCAGAATTACTAACAGGAGTAGATCAGTCCACAGGGACACTCAGTCTGAATATTCATCAGTTCCACAACATGCCAGCCTACAATACTTTTTCCTCTCGCACAAACATAAAAACACCCTTTGCCCAAAGGCTTTGCTTAGCATGTCTGTGACTCACTCTTTGGTCATTTCAGATTGTTTTTTCTTTTATGCCATTTCTCTGAAATAAAGATTCTTTATCTCATCAGGCGTAAATCCTCACAGTGGCCTCTGATAAACGTATAAATTATAAGAAGAACAAAAGATTCCAGAGTGCAAGAAATGGGAAAAAACACTGGTGTATTATGATGAAAGTGTGTGTGCCTGATGTGTTAATTATGCTACAGATTTGTGAGCGGTCACAGAGCTGACATACTGCTGCGATTCTTGTTAAAACTGTTTAGAGGATCGAAGCCAGTCTCCTGCTGCTCGTCAGTCTGGAGTGGGTGACGGGTCTCGAAATTGGGGTGCTGCATGACCGAAACCCAGCTGGAACTGAAAAACAGGGACAAAGGGCAAAATGAACATGGAGGGGGGAAAAAAGCAACAGATAGTCAAATGGCTAGCATAACTATAAACCAGTCTTTGATATTTTATGTCATAACACACATGTATGTACACTACCGCCTGGTGACAAAGCACAACAGATCAGCTCTAAACTTAATAGTATCTATCTACAGATAAGGACACATAACTGATCAGAACCTCTGCTGGTGGTTTTGCTTACTTGACACCTCTTACTAGTCCATGTTAGCAGAACTGGTTGCTAACCAGCAAAACCTGTACATTTGTGTTGGTTGATGTTAGTACTTACTCTCTCAGCCTTGTGATTCTCCTCAGTCAAGACTCAGAAGAAAGGAATATTTCTAAAAGAAGAGATCACAACAGTGATGCAAAACACCTTCAGTACAATGGGATTGAGGACGATGCCTTAATGGGCCCAATTTGATCTGGTGCAACTAAAGTCAGCAGAGCAGGAGGAGGTGGCAAAGAAGGAAATGTAAATGGCTGACAGCACGTTTTCAATACATCAATATTACAGAAACATTAACATTTCAGAAAAACACGATGGCTCACCGGTTTATTTCTTTTTTAAAAGGTAATCATACTATATTTTAATTTTGTACCGATCGCAACTTTGCAACATGAAACGCTGACAGTGATTAGAATCTATGAAGAATGGCTGAAATTAACAAAAAGCGCTCGAGCTGCCCGATGCTCCACCATTCTGTGATACATTGAACATAAGCAGCAATGCTAATGAAGTCATTAGGGATGAAAATTAATACATCAATTAAATATTCTGTTGTCAACATGCTTTTCTTCACATAGCAAACACACTGTGGTTTTGCTGATATGATTAGGGAAATATACAGTTAAGAAAATACACTGTTCTCTCTAAATGTAGTATTTAAAATGGATCATATCTTCTGTTCAAAATCTACTTAAAAGGCAAAAACAAATTTACTAAAAATACTACTTATAAATAAACATAGCATCTAGTATAATTTCACAGCACAATGAGCAAAACTTTCCCTAGTTTTTTTTTTTTTTTAAATTAAGGGCTAAAAGATTAATTCCAATAATGGCCAGGTATAAACCTGAACGTTTGGCCAATTTAGGATCACTAAAATATACTGAAATAACTCGTTTCATTGTAGATACACTGAGCCCTGCATATTTTCTGTTTCATCTGCTCCGTGTTACATATGTCAGTTGGTAACAAAAGGAATATCGTTGCATGCCTGAGGCTCTAAGATGCAATCATGCCTGGAGGATCTTCAGCTCATCAACAGACGTTTGAGAAAGTGATTATATTGTTTAAAAAATGAAGTACTCTCAGAAAGGGACTGCCATATTTTCTGCTCTGCAGTACAGAACACCAACAAACCATTCAAGGAATCTGGAGAAATGCTAGTGAATAAAAGCCACAAACCTAAGCAATGACCTGCAATCCTTCAGTCTGAACTACCTCGACAATCATCAGTTATTAATGCCGGATATAGACTCAAGGGATTATAATGGAAAAACCTAAATCCATCACTCCAATAGGAGTTACAGATGCTAATTCAAACTTTACGACGCAAGAGAGAAATCCGATATCGACCTTGTTGAGAGGCGTCATTGGCCTCTCTGGGCTTGGGATGATCTGGGATGGACCATCACAGTGGAAATGTGCATTAAGAAGTGTGTCATACGAATCATTATTTAAGATCTATTGAGGTTACTCTTGGAAAAAAAACCAAAAGGATCATGCAGACTTTTATTAGCAGAAGGGCAAAAGCCAGGATCTGCAAAGACAGCATTAATGTACCAAACACATTTCAGTTTTGATGTGTTGCCTTCAGGATGACATCTTTTTCCAGAGATGTGTTCATGCATTTTTAATGAGACGATGCCAAACTATATTTTGCAAACATAACAAGGCATGACTGTAGAAGAAGTGGGTACAAGAGCCAAAATGAGTTGCCTGTAGTCCTGACAACAGAGAAAACAGAGAAAGTGTGAGGTAATCTTAAGTTAATAAAATGTCCCAACATTTAACTATTATGTAAACTGAGCTGTACAGAACAAATAAGACAAAAACGCAAAAAATAAATAAATAAATGCTCTTTTAATTTTACTTGAACTTTGCATAAAATTTTGTTTTGCAATCAATGAATAACTTCTAGACGTCACTTAAAACTCTGAGAAAATGAGGCATCAAAAGTCCTTTCTGCAGCAAAAACAGTGACATCTGACCTACATTCGGCTATGAACAGTAAATGGGGTCATTATTAACGACTGAAAGTCACACAGTTTGATTTAGCCGTGTACAAAGACGAACTGATTCACAAATACATGCAACCAAACATTCCAGGAGAAAATTGAGTCAAGATTTCAACCAGGTAAACTATGAGCCAAGTCCTCTGTGCCAAGTTCTGGGAACAGTTTTAACATCCTCTGTGAGCTATCAAAATCTAAGTCCTGCCTCCATCCTTTATCTGACTTGGGATTATTCCATGTTTATGAATATGTTTAGCCTAATACATAGGCCCGAAGAGTAGCACGCTTCCAGAGCATTGAGCATGTTCCTTTACTTTAGTAATTGTGGAAATAACACAACAAAGGCATCTCTTAAACCTATTAACCATGTGAATGAAACACTGCTGGATAAATTAGCTGCACACACAACGAAAATAGAAATTATTTTACATGAATAATGCATGGGCCTGTTTCTTGGGAAACATCTGCTCCACTCAAAGAGGGCTCTCTTTAAAGCAGTGAGTTTTTTTCCCCCCTCTCTCAAGAAAATGGCATTATCCTGAAAATAATCAACTAATCCATAACTACAGGAAAAACAGGAATATTGTGAAAAGGTGTCTCCAGTAATAGCCTCCTTCCCATCACTTTTAAAAGACCGACATGAAAGATATAAAATCTCCAGAGTGTCTACAAATATAAATCCTTGTCATCTGGCACAATATTAATTCCTCTCTACCTGACAAAGATATTTTGAGGAAGATATTTTCCCTGCAGACACGTGCAATCTTTCCAAAAATAAAAAGTCACTCTAAACTATCTAAAAGAGGCTTTTACAGATCATTTATTGCTGCTTGTACTTTGACAAAAGCATCTTTTGCACATCTGTCTGCGTAAGCCTTTGTGAGAAGGTGAAAGATGATGTTTAGAAGACTCAAGGGCCTGTCGCGTTAGCCCAACACCGCCTGAAGTGAGTCTTCTCTCAGCCTTCTGCTGTTTTTGTCTCTTCCTCCCACAGTCGAGAGTAAAATGACTTTACAACTTTACAACATAATAATCAAGGCAAATTAGCTCCTGCATTATTTAATCCACAGCACCTGGAGACACCTCAATAATTCAAATGCACAAATCTTTCATGAAATAACCAAATCAACACAAAATGATAAATAAATCAACACACAAACAACAGTGAGTCCATCTGTGCAGATGTAGATCAGTTTATTAGCAAGAAATGCTAAATCCAAACTGCACTTAGCACAGTCTAAAGATGATTTAATCACTTCTTTTAAAGTTATAACCTTAATCATGATAAAAAAAAGTGAAAAACGATGTCTCCGAGCTACTTCTCTCAATAACCCTCATTTATTTTCCTTTACTCAAGCAGACATTCAGTGGAGAAATGACCAGAAACATTACAGCTAAATAAACCTCTCCTCCACTCCTTTGGGTTTTCACCTGAGCAATGTCCGGCAGCATCACATCACCTAAACTCTGCAGCAAACTTTATGAATCTAAATTATTGTGTGTATAAATGTAGATGTGGGTTTTGTTGCTTTGAAATGCAACAAAATATCAAAAGCTGGAAGTGTAATACTACTACCGTACTTTCAGTTCTGTAAACATGTTTCAATTACTTCTCATACGACTCCGGACTGTGAACAAATCATAAAGAAGTTGAGTCATTGAGTCACTATTCTCCATCTCAGGTCCACAATTTCCAGAACAAGCTAAACTAAAATAAATACAGAAAAGGAAGCAGTTCATAGGATCTTTAGCAGAGGACTATTCAAAGGAGGATTCATTGAAGAGTGAAGAGAGGAAACATCACTGGTGGCTGCAGCTGATGTTCAGTCAAAGTGAAACATCCAAGCTAAACAGACTCACATGCCTCTACTTTAGCACACAGTGAGCGCTCAGGAGCTTTTGCAGTCACATGCTCTGCAAGAAGCTGAGAACATGCGTGGAACCATAACTTTTGCAAAATACCATGAACCTTCTGGGTCTTGACTGATTCAATTACCAGACATCTGTCCTGAGCGCATAGGTGAATGTAAGCAGTAGTTGGCAAGCAGAGGGTTTGAAGTCATATGATTACATCTAAAAAAGGATATTTTCCCTCTTTTAAGTATTTAGTGTTTCTTACCAGACATCATCACTTTACCAGAGGCTCTAAAACGATTCAAATAAACTGTAACTGTAACTAAAGATTAAGGACCAGGAATAGACTTCACATAAAAAGGTCACAAGTTTGGCTATCTAACAAAATCTGTGACAACACCATCCCGCTACATTAACCAAATGCAGCCAGATGCATATGAAAAGGTAAAGCACCTTAAGTGTTGAGTTGTTATCTATAAACAGGAACGGAAACACATAAAGGTCATGAAATACACATTTCTGTTACTGTTATTTGGCTGCTTAACACAGGTAAAATCATGTGTGTGATCAAATCACTGCTATTAGGCTACTATGTAATAAATGCAACTGCACAAAGGCTAAACAAAACCAACATTACAGGGAAAATATATAGTGAAAATATAACAAAGATGGAAACTTTAACATTCAGGAACATTCTGTGATTTGACCCATTTCCTCCTTCTGTACACCATAATACAGACATTATCACAACTCCCTTCTTTTTATATCAACAACATCCGAATGACGTTTTACTATTGTAGCAAGACTGGCTGTAATCCTGTACAGCTATATTTAAGCTAAATTTAAAAAGTAAATAAAATCTTTACGCAACGTGAAACGTGATTAATGAGGCAGTGCTGTTACCAAACCTCTGCAGTCTGCACTGCCCTCAACACATCAGTGAAAATGACTTATGCTAGTGTGTCACCCTAGCAAAACAGGTTAAAGCAAGCCATACTACAAACATGTCATAACAAGAAAGTCTGTGAATCTGACTTTTTAAGTCAAATATAGAAATAAAAACGCGTATACAATTTATAAATGATAAAACGTGCGACTATGAGTGGTTGCGTCCATCTGGATTATCGCGCGGACGCAGGGCAAAACACAAAACAACACTTTTGCTAGCTTGCTTCTTTTATAGGCTAACAAAGCTAAACGAAGGCTAAACCAGTTAAACGAACTATATATTTGTTTATTTGTGTTAAGTGAACATGACTCGAGATGACAGGAAGCAGGAAAGCTAACATGATGCTAGCCTAGCTATTAGCACGTAACCAAGTCACTGCACGGGCCTGCGTCACTTCCAACACACCGCTGTCGCGATTAGGCACCAAAGTTGCACACACGCTCTCTAACACATATATACACGGATTGACACGAGCGTAACTAACAGCAGAGCATATTTAGTAGGCATGTATTGGCTTTCAGTGTTGTTTAGATACCTGTCCAGATCATGCAGGGATCCTCATTCTGTTGGGTCGGACAGTCTGCTGATTTGTAAACAGTGGCAGGTCAGGCGGATGTACTGAAGATCAGCTGACTGGTCATGTGACCAGAGGACTGAGGCGCATGATACTACTGTTTGCAGGTATCTTTATCAGTAGGACACATACAATGTTTATACTGTTGCAATTACAATATAACCCATGTGCCTATAAGTTGGTAACAAAAACAATTTTGTACTAAAGATCAGATGTTATTTTCTTTCAAAAAAGTTTTTTAGAAAAAGGTCAAGGAAAGAAAAACATGGAAATGCTGAAAATAATTCTTACTGTCAATTTTAAATTTCTTTGCAAGAAAGAAGTGCAATCCACACAGAAAGTGAGTAGTGAAATTAATTTAGAGTAGTTTTTCTTTTTAACGATCAACATTCAGTCTCCCAAAAACTAAGTAAAATCACGTCTTGGTTCCCCTTGGTTCTCCAGAAATCACAACCTTCAGTCTGTTTACGATCCTCCAAGTATGGCACATTTTTTCCTTTGATTTTTTCCTTTTTCCATTCTTCTTGGCACAACCATTTCTTCAGAGATGCTCTTCTGGGTTGATGTCCAAACTCATTTTCAAAGTTTTTCTGAACTCTTTGACATTATTGTCTTGTTGAAATACAAACCTGAATATGTTTAAAAATGTTTTGATTCAATATTGCTCTTTAATTTATGCATATTTCTTTCCTCTACCTTGTTTTGTCTCATACTATATCTCCATAATAATATCACCATCACCATGTTTGACAGTAGTGACAGTAGCCTATAAAAGACAGGATGCTAAGCGAGGAGTGGGTTTGGTGGCCTCTTCACCATAAAGGCTTGACTGGTGGACTTCAGCAGTGAAGTGTCCTTTCACATGTTTGTCACATTTGTTATAGCCATTGGCTTCATACCTTTCTAATTCTGGTTCTTCATCCCAAATACTTGATTTAGCTTGCCAGTGAGGTATATAATGAATGTGCTTTCCCCAGACATGTGTCCAATAATAATAATAATGACACAGATGGTCTGAAAACTTGATCATTTCACTTTATGCTAACTGCACAGATTTGAAAGATAAAAGCTAATATTGAATACTTAATAATGGATATGTCTGATTAAATTGCTCTGATAAAATTGCTGCATTAGCTCACTGTGGGTTTCAGGATGGCTCTTAATGTTTTCTTTTTATTGTTTTATAAATGTCTTTATGGTCTTGGGCCTTGTAAATAATAAACCCTTGTGGGCCCTGAGGTACTGGCTTTTTTGTTGAGGCTTTGTTCCACCACTACAACCCTAAACAGTGGAACATCCTGAACCTGAGAGAACCTCCCCGCTGACCCAGCTGTTAATGTTAATGTTTTTAAAGGAGGTTGATACCTTTTTAGTTTAACTTTCAACTAAATCTCTAATTTTTTTCGGTATTGTCTATTTGATCAGAATTTTTTAGATTGACCTCTCACTTCTTTAATTGTATACTTTTTATCTACCACTTGTTTATGTGGCTCTCTGTTTTTATTGTTTTATTTATTGTTTTCAGGTTTGCCATTATTTGTATTTTATACATGTTGCTTTTATTTGGTCTTACTGTCCAATATTTTTAATTTCAGTGTTTTCTACATGGGGATCATGCTTGGTGCTGTTCCTGCTTTGTCTGCAGGGTAGTTACTGCAGTAATCACCTTTGTCTGGATGGATGAGGGTTCTGCACTGCCTGCCCTGGTGTAAGTGGTTTATAGTTGTGACAGTCTTGGTGTCATCAGTATTAAATTTAAAGTACCTAAATAAATAAATAAATAAATAAATAAAATTTGCACAAGGCTTGTTAAAAAGTTATTTAAACAACTTCTTGCCTTTTGGATTTGTATATCCATAATGAAGAAGTATCTATAAGGAAAGAGCAGATTTTTACATAGGAAAAAAACATACATGTGTTGCTATCACCACAAAAAAAGGAGGGGATCTTAAAGAGAGCAAGGCATTGAGAACAATTATGCTGATTTTGAACTGGTAAAGCTAAAGGCTATGGTGTCATACCACCAAGAAGAGAAAAAAACACCATGAATAACTAAGAACACTGAAGGCGCTGCGCACCATGCGGAGTGATTAAACCATTTATATTTTGAGTTTACTACAGCTATTTCTGAGGTTACAAAAGATTAATTGATATGTCTATGCCTTTAAATAAGCAGAATTAATCCCAAAGTCCCACAAAAACAAGCAAAATGGTTAAAATGCGTAAATGCAGAATCATTCCTGATAATAAATACAGATGAGAACGTTAGATAACATTAATTATTTAAATGTTTGCCTCAGTTGTCGTGTATGTGTGTGTTTGTCTGGAAGCTGGAGGTTAACACAAAGCACGAATAATGACCGCCATAGCTATTACCATCATTCTCACAAGCATGGCATTTCTAGGGTGCAGTTATCATCATTATTACAGCTAATATTACTGATGATGTGGATTTCATGGCCTCTCATTGGCCCAGACTAAAGCATTGTCATGGAAACAGATTTCAGAAAAGAGCAGAGCATTATTGAACTACTCAGTGAAGCTATTCTGGCCAAATGGGACTTTAATGTTGCTCTGTCTCTGTATAGTATGTGAAGAGTCTTGAGGAGAAATATACGAGGGTCAGAAATCAAACAATAGCGGCAATGATGAAAATACCAGACGAAACAAGGAAGATAAAATAATATAGAGATGCGAGTTAGAAAACACTAGCAGTATAAGTTGCATGTGATTAGAATTACAGTGAAATCCACTGGCGGATAAACTGGTGATCAACACAATGGAATATTTTTTTTTGAAGGCTGGAAGCAATGATGCCAGTTTACGCAGTCACTCATGTATAAAAAAGAAAGAACAAAACACAGAAAGAGGTCATTCAATGATAAAGTCTTTGATAGATGCTACACCTTGTTTTCTTTTTAAAATGTGGTTAATTTCAGACAGGTCATAGCTACTGCACAAAACACAACAAGTGCATCCAAGTGCTGAACATATCTCTACACACACACACACACACATACTTATATAAAGACCTTTTAACCACTGTGCTTGGGCCTGTTTTGTTTTTTTTGGGGTTTTTTCCCATTTATGGAAATCAATCATGTTTTTTGCTTCAGCATTCCCCTCCAATAGCACCAGTGGTTTGTGGGATACCTGTAGCGCACCGGTCATCTTCTTTTTTCCAATTAAAGGCAATTACTTTTTGTTCCAAGGACAATTGTTTCGGTGGGTCCATTTCTCTTGCGACGACCCTTCCATATGACCGGTTTGTGGTTTGCAGCCCACTAATTATCACATTGTTTAATCTGGAGCACTGCTCCAGATCTCTTACTTGGAATTTCCAGAATGGCAATTTTCTTATTTGTTCCCCTCATTTTGTCTTTTAAGGTATTTAATCTCTCCCAATTAAGTCCATAATCATTTTTTGATGTTTTGAGATGGATATTTCTTCAGACATGAAATCAAAATGTTGTAGAAAGACTGGAAATTAATAGCTGATTCTGTTGAATGATTTTAAAGTCAGCACTTGAGACAGCCTCCTTAGCCTGTAATTCTTTTAAATAATAATATCTACCTTTTTTTTACCGTTGATTGTACTTGTAATTTTTTTGCCACCTCGTGGCCAGGACTCTTTAGAAAAAGGTTTTTAATCTCAATGGGACTTTCCTGGTTAATTAAAGCAATAATAATAAATCAAGTGACTTTTTATTCCTTTATTGGTCATTTTTCAGAGATGAATAACATAAACTCTTCTTTCATTCATGGTTAGTGCTTGGGTGAAGCTTTTTTTTCTTCAAAAAACAGTGTTTACATTTTAAAAAAATCATAATAACAAACCATGATCAAAAGTTTACATACTCCAGGTTTTAATACACTGTATTGCCCCCTTTCACATCTTTGAGCTTTGAGTTTTTTGTGGTAGTTGTGGATGATGCTCTTTATTTTGTCCAATGATAAAGCTGCCAATTTTTCTTGGCAAAAAGTCTCCAGTTCCTGTGAATTCTTGAGCTGTCGCATATATAAAAGATAAAGTTTATAGTATAAACTGCAGAAGTGGGGTACACCCTGGACAGGTTGCCAGTCCATCACAGGGCCCATTTTGGTTTCATCACTCCAAATGATTTTGTTCCAGAAATGTTCAGGGTGGTCTCTGTGCTGTATTTTTTTAAGTGGCCTTCATAGTAATGGCTTTCTTCTGGTGATATGAAGTTAATTTTTCTTCAAGTGCCTCCTTATTGTGCACATTGAAACATCCATACCACTTTATTTCCAAGAATCCTGTATTTCAGCTGATGTTTTCTGTGGGCTTTTCTTTCCATCTCGAACAATTTTCCTGACGGTCGTGGCAGACATCTTTGTTGGTCGACCTGATCGTGTTTTGGTTTCAACAGAATCTCTCCTTTTCCACTTTATAATTAGGGTTTGAACACTGCTGCTTGGCATTCTCAGTTCCTTGGATATCTACTTATATCTCTTTCTCTCTCTTATATCTCTTGTTTTATACGATTCGATTACCTTTTCCCACAGATCTTTTGACAATGCTTTTGCTTTCCCCATGACTCAGAATCCAGAGATGTCAGGATCCCAGAAACTCACTGAACCTTTTTTTTTTAAAGCAACACTGATTACAAGCAGACAGATCACAGGTCTGGATGGTTACCTTTTTAGCCATTCAAACCAATTTGTGTCAACTTGTATGCATGTTATCAGGCCAAAGTCTCAAGGGTATGTAAACTATTGAACAGGGTCATTTGTTTCTGTTGTCATTATGATTTAAAAAGTGTAAACACTGTTGTTGATAATAACTGACTTCACCCAAGCACTAACCATGAGTAAAAGAAGAGTTTTTGTGTCATCATTAATATTCTCTGAAAAATGGCCAAGAACTCATCAATTCTGCAAGGTGTGTAAACTTATGAGCACAACTGTAGCTCCTCAGTATGAAAAAAACAAGCAAATATTACACATTTTGGTGATGTTGCACACCTGGATTTCCAATGGGGAAATGTAATTTGTATAACTCTTTGACATAATTAGGAAAATGATCACTTTCCATTTTATTGTAACGCAAATGTGACTATGAAAACCAGTTACACTACCCAGTTGCAATGTTGCGGTCCAGGTTTACACATATCTTTACCATTCTTACATTGTAAAACAGGTTAAAATAACCATTTTAAACATGAAAAACATTTAAACATTATGCATTAAAAATGCTCTCAAAAATCTGGACAACCAAATTTAAAAAGCATGACTTTTACAAGAACAATGTATTTTGAGACATGCATTATTCTACATACTGTATGCAAACTACATCTTCAGAAGGAGCAAATTTATTCTTTAACAAGCACAAGAAAACTCAGTATAGTGGGTAAGCTTGAGAAATAATATGGACAATGACTCATTTCTTCTCGGGGTCCTTTAAAATGTCTTATATTTATCAACTCTCTGCAGTGGAGTAAACATTTTTTTGATGCTTGTGTTTAACTATTATTCCTTAAAAATTATTATTCTTTAGTTTTATAAGATTACATAAACTTTTTGATGTTATAAGAACATATGACAAGACAAATATGACAAATATGTTAGATTTCTGATCATTTCTGAATGTCAGATGACTGAAAACTAAATTATAAAAGTTCTGTTACAAAAAGCAAACAATAATAATAATAATAATAATAATAATAATAATAATAATATTGAAATACCAACTGGCGACCTGTCCAAGGTGTACCCTACCTCTCACCAGAATGGCTTCTTGTATAGGCTCCAGCTACCCATGACCCTGATTTGGATAAGGAAATGGATGGATAAATGGAAATATCAATCAATAAAAAAAAGCAGACTGGCAGCGCCACTTTCTACAAGGCATTTCTGGTTCAAACATTTCTAAAAAAAAAAAAATCTGCCAACTATATTTAATCTTTTTAAACAAAGATATGTAATCTGTGACCCACTTAATATCCAATTTCTTAAGCTATGAGTCTACACACAGGAGCCATTTATTAACGTTACCTATACTCTTCATCACAGTAAACTGTCTCAAGTGCATTAAGAATCCTGAAAATCACAGAACTGCTTTCTAAATAAATACAAAATCTTAAAGCCATTTTCACACATACACTATAGTTTGTTGTGGAGAGGCTACATTTGAGGATGTACACATTTCCATATTTGCTCCAGGCTTCTTGACAAGACTGCTCAGGTCAGGTTGCAATATTAATAATATTGTTGAGAAAACAGCTTCTCCAGACCATTTTCAGCATGATGTAAACAAGATGTGCCTTATGTGACTCTTTGGAGCATTTCCTTTCATTTCATGTGATAAATCTCTCATTGCAAAAAGCATTTGTGTTTGGAAAACTAGAAATTTACCAGTCCAAAATTCTTTATACTTTCAACAATCACCAGTATCTAAGTGCAAAAGATGATTTTTGTCTCTGGTTTTAAAATCATGCATCATAAACAGCCACAGCTACTCCACAGTGTGTTATGGCACATGCTCATTACCACTTCAGAACCAAAACAGTGTGACTCCTTATTGGAATATTATATAAGCATGGTTGACTTGTGTTTGGATGGAGGCTGAAGTGTATCACAGAAAAAAAGCATTTAGTTTTCGAAAACAGGGAATGTATGGCTTCTCCAAGCAATGTCTTAGATGAATAAAGTTAGATGTAACACTCCTGCTCTTCCTTCATAGGAGGAATGGTTTGAGTGCCAACATGAGCTTCTTTTAAAACTATTATCTCACTTTCTTCATTTCTACTAATTTGCATTTCCTTAAACATTTGTTCTTTATCAGTCATTTCATCATCTTTTGTTTCCAGTTTTCGTGTAGTTGCATCTGCTTGTGAGAGGTTTGGGTCTGCACAGCCTTGTTGGTTGTTGTGACTGTATATTGGTCTCTGGTTGTAGTTCTGGCTTTGCCTGTGGTTTTGGCTGCTGAAGAAGCTGCGGATGGTGTGTTTGGACAAGCCTAGTTGGGCAGAGAGGGTGTGGATTGCCTCCTCATCTGGGTTCAGGCCCACATCCCGGATGAAGCTCTGCAGGATTCCCAAAGCATCGTTCGACACATTTAACCCCTCACCTTGGGTCTCACCTTCAACTCCAGCCTTATCATTTGCGAAAGAACAAACCCCAGCTGCACCATTTTCCTCATTTTTTACACCAGGCCATTTCACATCAAATATTTCCTTAACATTTCTATTTCTGCAACCTCCATTGACCTCATCTATCTCCTCCTTCTGTTCGTTTACATCCATCTCCTGCTCATTGCCTTCTATGGCCTTCTCCCTTACTCTTTCACTTCCACCCCACTCTTCACCCAGACAATCACTATCTCCTCTCCCTCCTTCAGCCCAGTTGTTACTCTCCCCTCTTTCACCACTGAAACTGCCTCTGCCCTGCAAACATAATTTCAAGTGCCCCCAGGTGGCCCCAGCCTCAGATTCGGCTGGTGATGCAGCACACGGTTGCCGTGGAGACAGGTCAGGTCCTGCCTCCGGCTGCAGGGGCTGATGGGGCTGGAGATGATGCTGCTGTGGTACTGGAGAGTTGTGTTGGTACTGTTAAAAAAAAAAAGAAAATAATGAGAATTAAAGTCTTTTTTTTCTTTTTTCAGCACTATCTGGTGTAATTGTAATGATTTAGTTACTTATTTCTATGAGTAAGGTGATTTTGAACCCTTTGACAAAAGTAAGAATAAAAATCTTTTACTTTTTTAAAAAGTATTGTTACTGATCTCTTCCAGAGTCTGAAGGTGAAAATTGTCATTTGACTTTAGGTGTAACCATTCACATCAATGAAGAGACTTTAAATCTAATTAAAATACTTATCAATCCTCAATTTGAAATGATAAATAGGCCAACCTGGCCACAGCTATTTACAGTGAAGAAACATCCTGAGTTGGGTTGAACACATCTTCATGATTCTGCAATGTGAACTGGAGAGATGGCTCTTTCTGATCTGGTACGGTATGAAATAACACACTCTGTTTACTATTTACTATGTGAACTTGCTGAGTTTTGAGATGCTCTGCAAAAACAGATGTAGATGCAGATGTGCATTTCATGTTTTACTTTTATTTCATATTCTATTATCATTTTTTTATTTTACATTTACACAGCTATAAGTATATGCCATAGTTATAAATTCATTTAGGCAACAGAAGTGAGAAAAAGATATTGGGTCATTGCTAAAGGTGATAAACAGCAGTTTTCCCACAGCTTTGGCATTTAACTGTTTTTGCTGTGCTTTTTTCTTTTTTCAATATATGCACCTGTGAGCTACTGGGACTTGTTGCAAAATGTAAAAAAGAGCCTTTTTAAATTTTCTATACTTTTCAGATTTTTTCTTTTCTACATTCAGACCCCTTTAACGTAGCCTTACCAGTGTGTTGTCACTGCTGAGCAGAGCTATTCTGTCAGTGCAGTGCTGCTGTGCGGTCAGGTTGCTGCTCTCTTGTTCATAGATGGCATCTCTTTCAGTCTGCGACAGGCTGAGGAATCGGCGGATCATACTCAGATTCTCCCACAAGGTGCGGTTCTCTCGACAAGGATCCTCCTTCCAACGAAGAAGTTCACACAGCCAGCCCTACAGGAGATACAGTGCAGACATGCAGTGGAGAGTTGGCTTGATCCAGTTGGTCCCTAGCATATGTATTCATTTAAAGGCACCAGAATTCTTCAAGGGCAAGAAACCCATAGATTTTTCTCACTTAAGCTTTTTGGCTCTATTTGTGTATCTTAAAATGAGGTGTCTGTATTTGATATCAAACCACAACTTTAAATAATTCAGATTCAGTGAGATACAAACTTATGCTTTTGGGCAGCATATGCTGTGATTTACAACTTGCTGGCTAATGAATGAGAGCCTGAATGTTGTGAGTTAGGCCTCAATAGTCCACTAGCCAATGGCAAATGTAATTATAGACACATCCATCCCCCTTATTTGTTACATTAACTAGCTATTCATTTTTTTAAATTTTTTAATTACTTTCTTGATACTGTCTGACACCTTATTTAAACACCATCTGCTAAACAAGCTAAACTGGCTTCAATGCACAACACGATGAACCTCAAACTGCATAATCACACAGACAAAAGTTAACTGATCCCTTAATAGTTCAATGGGAAAAAAAACAAAAAAGTAAATGCTATTTTTAAATAAATATTTTATGCATCTTATAAGTTCTCTAAAATATTTATAGAGCACTGATACAAAACTAAAGTTCATAACTTTAGGAGGATATGAGTAATTCTAAGTGCAGTGTTGCTAATGTGAAGACAGAGTTAATAAAAACAACCTATTTTTACCTTTTCTTTACACATGAACCCAAAACTTCTCTTCTGTTAGTGCTCAAAATGTACAGAAAAATGTAATCTAATGATTTTATTTTTTATCATCATAATTATTTCAGCATCACAGGCGGAAACCTTGTACGCAACAGACTGAGAAACAAAAAGAAACAGTAACATGTTTGCTTGCAAGCTGCTGCTCTTTCTCTACGTTTCTCTTGGTCTTTCTTTCTCTCTCTGATACACACAAACACACATGCATATACACCTGGCTGAAGCCCAAGTGTAGCACACAATGCCATCCAGATGCACAGTGCAGATAGAACAGAGATTCTGCATGGTTCTGCCTGCCAAGTTACTGGGTAATAAAGAGGCAGGAGTGTGTGTGTGTGTGTGTGTGTGTGTGTGTGTGTGGTGGGGGCAGAAGCGGGAGGATAAAAACAAAGGTAAAACAAATAGATAAAGTAAGTAAAAGCAGAGGCCAATGACAGCATAGAAAAAGAACCACAAAGGTTTTGCACCACCTGTTTGTACTGGTGTGACCGCTTAATGACCTTTGAAAAACTAGATCATAACTACAGCGTTTAAAAAGAAAGAAAGAAGGAAAGAAAGAAAGAAAGAAAGAAAGAAAGAAAGAAAGAAAGAAAGAACGAACATTAAAAAAACGTAGAAATGCTGGAGAGGCACAGAAAATGAGACAACTAAAATCACCCCAGTCCATGTGGGGAAATTATCCTAAAAACAAAAGGCAATAACAAGCTTATGGGGCTGCCATAAAAATGAGAACAATAAACACTCAAATCATGCTTGTGTGTGTTTTTGTATTACTGAATTTGTGTGTCTGTATACATTTGTGTAATTGTGTGTACTTGCAGGCACTCATACAGTTCATCTGTTTGCATAAGTAAGCAGTGTGCATGTGTGTATGGTGACTATTAAAGCAATAATTTAGGACACAATAGCAGTCTGATGCACTGATGATAGTCCTCTGCAGTGTGCAGCTGCTGGTTGATTATCTGGGCTTTTCTTTACACACATACACACATTAGCACATTCCCTGCTTCATCTGGATAGCTGGTGTCATCAAAATGGGTAAATTTAAACATTTAATCAAGCAACAGAAACAAGTGGGTGCAATATGTATAAATCAGAGACTAGCCATGTCAGATTTACTGTACGCGAACAGGAAATACCTGGCTCTTGGAAGCAGCAACCTTTGCAAAAAGAGCCTGAGACACCTTGGCTCGCTTCATCTCATGCTGAATCTCTTCATAGATAGAGGCACTAACATTGAGAACACAGCAGTCTGTCCTCAGTCCTCTGTCAACTGCAACTGGGGACAATCTTGCCTTAAGAAGAAAGACAGGAAAAGAAAGTTTAAATGCATACCTTACAAGGTAGGAGCCATGAGCTGCATGTAAGAGGTAGAAAAATATTTTCAATCATTCTGGGGTCACATTCTTTTGCAATTATAGGTGGTATCTGAATTTAAATGATCAGAAAGACCAAGTTCATTTGAATGTTTCTACAGTTTAGAAAAATCAAATAAAACAAGTGAATTTTATTATTTTGCTCAAGTTCAGTATCAGGCAACTCAAAAACGTAAGAAATTCAAGCAGCAAGAGTCTGCAGACATGATAGTTACCGAGCAAAGCATGTCATGCTCTTAAAAGATGATGATAACTAATATCTGCATGCTAGCAGAAATACATCGGTTAATATTGTTTACGGTGTTTTCTTTTAGTTATCTATTGTTTAAAAGTGTTCACAAGTTATTCCACCTTACAGAAAACTGATGCATACATTTACAAGCACAGTTCTGTTAGGCTACAGCTTAACAAGGCCATTTATTCCAGTTTACAAGCAGTGGAGGAGAATTGATTTTTGACTGAACTGAATGTCTAAATTTGCTCTAATACCAGCAACATTCTTCCTTAATGCTCATTAGTACTGGGTGTTTTCTAACACTAACATGTTACATCTTGGACAAAATATCCCAAACTATACAGCTGGTGTAAGTTAGCACCATGTTGAGTGGTGAGGAAACAGTTCTGGAAATTTCATACCTGCTGTATGCTCTAATTTTTACATTTTTTTTTAAATGCATGTAAAAAATGTAGAGTAACGAATATAATAAGATGATACTAGGTCATGTTATATGCTAATTAGTACACTGAGCAGATTGTCAAACATCTATTCAGCAATTTTTGCTATAGTGTTTCACATGTTTGCATCTCTTAAACTATTATGAATTTGCAAAAGAGAAAACTATGCATGCATTTAAAGACTAATTCAGTGCACATACATTATTTTTAAGTTAGCATAGTTAGTGTCTTGTGATTGTACTCTAACATTTGACAGCTACTTTAAAAATAGTGCACTTTAGAACTTATGCAGCATGCTTAGCCCATTTGAGTTTCCTCCTGCAATCATATTCCCTGGCTGTGTTAGTCCCGTTTTGAGAGCTTCAGTTTTTGTTGCTTTTAAAAGTATAGTGCTGATCAGACTTACATGATGATACTTTTTTCTGTTTTTGGTCACTTAAATACGTCATATCTTTCTGGTGGCTGACCTGCGTGGATCTTGGTGGTGTATTGTTGCAGCTGGGTGTGAATCCAGTTACACTCCTCTCTTTCTCCTCTTGGTAGATCCGCTCTCTCTCAGCCTCAGGGAGCTGCAGGAAGCTATGCATAGCCCGCAGGTTGACCAGCAGAGACTGAGAGGCATGTTTTGGATCTTCCTCCTTTCGCAAGATCTCTGAGAGCAGACCCTGGTAGATACACATCAGTTAACATTCATTATTAGTGCAAGGCATAACAGTGATACATGCATATGGCTAACTTATTTAGACACAGTGCTGTAAATTGCTTTTAGATAATTATTCTCAGAAAATGATGTAAAATGGTCAAACAGACCATGTCACAGAAACAAAACTAAATTCTATGTGAAACAATTGTTTTAAATTTAGCATACAGTATATTGTGATATAATGAAATTAGGCTAAAACAAGGGTCTCCATCTCCGGTCCTCGAGAACTACCATCCTGCAAGTTTTGGTGTTTCCCTGATGTGACACACCTGATTCATATAAAAGGTTCTACAACAACTTGTTGTCATCTTCTGGACCTGCTTGTTAATGAGCCAGTGATTTGGGTCACACATGATGCAGTGGAGAAATACTAAACTCTGCAGGATGCAGCTCATGCGAACTGGAGTTTGAGACCCCTGAGCAAAAAGATAAATTGCTTTAATTAAAGACTTTAAGAGTTAATATTGGCTTTATTCCCCTCTGGCAGGGCCCGTCTATACCCTCTTTCCAGGTATATTGCTATATAATAAATACAGTTTACACATTTATATATGTGTGGTGATATGAAATTGTTATTGATCATCTACCCACACGAAACCCCCCCTGCAGTTAAATTCCAAGCCAGATGCTTTTTTTTTAAAACCAGTTTCTTAGATTTCGCACTAAAAATAACCAGATTCACATAACTCCGAATCTATCAGGCATCACACACACAACACTTTGTACAAGACATCATCATGACCCTTTCCTTATCTTTCTGAGTTTTAAGATATCAGGTTTGTTGTGTGCTTGAAGAAATTTGGTAAATTTGTGTCAACATCCAACCTTGGATCACAGTGAACGAAGGCTCTCAAAAAGAGTTTTTCAGCAACAGTTCATAGTCAGTGCTAAGCCTGGTCCTTCCCTGTGCAGATAGCATTATTGTGGATGCATCTATCGATACACTAAAGCCTCTAAACCCTGCATGCAAATCACAGGGCTTCTTTCCCAACAAGAAATCAGATTTCATGCAAGCTGAAATATGGCATGAGCAGAAACAGTGTTCTTATTCAAATCATGGATCACTGCTGAATCCCCCCAACAAACCCTGCCTTCCATAAAGTGAAGGCTTTGTGTGAATAGTCAATTGACAAATGTGCTTTTCACTTCTTGATGACATCTTGGCACATTGCCCGTCTTGTATGGTTGGCAACAAAGCACCTTGGATTTGGCAATGAGGAAACACGGGGGCGGATAATAACCAACTCAGTATATTGTTATAAGAATTATAATAATAATAAAAATGATAATAATGACAGTAACATATCCTTTGAACCCCTTTTGTGTCTTTGCATTGGATAACCAGGAAAAATAATATAAAACAAGGAAAACCAATGGACAAAGGAAGGGTAAGACGAAAAAAAAATGGATTGACCATGGGAGTTACCGATTAAATGAATGAAAGGCTGCCAGCAGTGGCAAGATGGAAGGACAGTTAGATAGAGAGAGAGGTAGAAAGCGAGACAACATTTCTCCAAGGGGTTGTGATTAGTTGGCCTAGCAGCTGCTTCAGTGTTGGCACCAGCTTTGTGCTGCAGAGAGCTGGCAGAAACGAACACACAAACACACTAACAAACATGCACAGGGGGAGGGGGCACTGCGGCACAGGCCATGCCACTGTGCCAACCAAGACACTTACCTGCTACCAGAAAACACAAATGCAAATAACCCTCAAACAGTTGCAAGCCTTCAAAAATTCAACAGCTTCTGTTCTGTAAAACATACCTGGGTTCTATTAAAGGCCACACGGGCGAAAATGGCTTGGGAGATGCCTGCACGCTTTAACTCCTCTCTCACACACTGGTAAATGTCACTTGGTACATCTGTTGGGCCCACAGAAGACCCGGCCACAGTCTGATTCTGCATCCCGATTGCAGGACCGGTCCCTGGGCCACACTGTGGCTGCTGTGAAGCTTGAGAATCAGGGGCTTTTGAAAAGGCTTTGGCAGAAGCCCTTCCCATTGGGGGGTGGTTGAGAAACTGCTGTGGTGAAGAAGAGAGATTCTGACCAGCCAACATGCGGCTAACAGCATATTGTTGGTTGAGAAACTGGGCCATCACCAGCTGCTGGTTGACCATTTGGGAACTGAGAGGCTGGGTAACCAACCCAGGGGGGTGCAGACCAAGGGCTGAGCGACCACAGATGTTGGATACAGCTGGATGAGGGAAAAGGAGGGATGAGGTCTGATCATTTGGGCTACCTGTGACAGGCTGCTGCGTGAGGGTAATGTGAGTCGACTGCTCTGGAAAGCTGTCAATCTCTGGTGAGGAGGAAAGAAATAAGACATGGATGTAGAATTTTACATTAAATACTAATAAAACAAATATTCTCAAACCAGACAGGAGATCTTTTTCTCTCACAACACAATGCATTAAACTCTGTTTAAAAATGGTTTGTGGTGATTACTCCATCTGCTCATCTGGAGTCATTGTGGTGGTCAACAATAAATTCTGATAAAGTGACTGTCTCTTCATTTTCAGCTGTCCTATAATTTTATTTGACACTAAATTCTGTAGTAATGATTCAGGAAAGGCGTCTGCTTTTTTTAATCTATTGATTTTGGGGATTCCTTAATTTTTGTGTAGGCTATAGCAAGAGGAACTGAAGCACAAGCAGTTTTTTATGTTTCTTCATCTTTTATACTTCACTGTTGTGTTATTTACCTAATAAACACCTTTACATAAATTCTGAAAAAAGGAAAATGCCACCCACAACTTATGATTTGTAAGCATCAGTTATTGTATTTTAGAGAGTGCTGTGCAGCTGCATATAGGAACCAGTGATTATTGATTTTTAGGATGAGGTTAAGAAGGTCAGCCAGCCTATTTAGCTTTGCTATTAAATCTGACCTTTGTCCCTATTCCTAATACATTTTTAATGATCTGAGACCTTTTCAAATCAATCTATCTATCTATCTATCTATCTATCTATCTATCTATCTATCTATCTATCTATCTATCTATCTATCTATCT
>JBAMHV010000018.1:9330213-9354512 GCA_037177535.1 Pseudomugil gertrudae
ATCTATCTATCTATCTATCTATCTATCTATCTATCTATCTATCTATCTATCTATCTATCTATCTATCTATCTAAAAGTAACATTAAAACATTTATTAAGATAAATATGTCACACGTGAACTAATAATTTGTTGAACAATCCCTTTGAGGAAATCACTGGAAACTGGTGTTTTCTGGACGCCTCAAGATTTTGGCACCTGTTGACAAGTATTGTGGCCTACTGCTCATCCTCAATGTGTTCTAAATTGTCTGTGATAGTGAAATAGCTTTTTATTATAGTTTTCAGCTCCAAAAAATGTACAAGCTATATCTTATTTCCCTACATTATGATATTTTACCAAATTTTTATTTGTTGCTATTTTTACCCAATCTTCAGCTATTCTGAGTACTGAGTACTCAGAGACAGAGGGCAGACCCTGAGAGCTGATTGGTTGACACCTTCTCGTATCTGACCAATCATACCATTAGAAACCCCCACCTTATTAGCATACACTTGTGTAAATAAATAAATGTGTAAATGAATAAATAAATAAATTAGTAAGTAAAAAAGAAGTGTAAAAATGATACGTTGATGTTAAAATAAATAAATAAAACTACAATTGGTTAAAAAGATGAATAAGCTATGCAAGTTTATTTGTATAGCCCACATTAATAACAGGGCAATTCAAGGTGCTGAACAGAAATATCAAAATATTAGAAAAGAAAAAACATAATTTAAAAGTTAAACAAGAAGGAAAGGAAAAAATACATTAAGTATAAAAATTCTGATGCATTATATCTTAAAGTATCATAGACAGATTAGGATCTTGAATAAACTTAAACTTAAAATACTAACTAGTTAAATGCAGCTGAGAACAGAAAGGTCTTTCATCTGGATTTAAATAAACTGTTTCAGCTGATCTGAGGCTTTCTGGGAGTTTGTTCCAGACATGTGGAGCATAGAAGCTGAATGCAGCTTCTCCGTGTCTGGGAGCTGATAAAAAACCAGATCCGGATCACCTGAGGGGTCTGCTGGGTTCATACGGGATCAAGAGGTCTGTGATGCATGTTGGTCCAGAAGCACTCAAAGCTTTATAGACCAGCAACGTAAAGTCTGTCCTCTGATGGGCAGACAGTGTAAAGACCTCAGAACTGGACTGATGTGGTCCACTTTCTTGGTCTTAGTGAGGATTGCAGCAGCAGAGTTCTGAATTAGCTGCAGTTGTCTGCAGTGATAGTATGTAAAAGATAACATATATTTAACTGTTTATTTCCTCATACATCTATTTATATATTTATTCATTCATTTATTTATATATTTATTAATTTATTTATTAATGATTATGACTGGTTTGGTCCTCCATAGTGGAATAATCAATATCTGTGGTCTTAAAAAGGCACATGAGCAGACACTTCTATCAATCACAACTGTTATTTTTACGTCAAAGTATTTCTAATTTTATTTATCAAGTTTTTCAGTCAGATCCAGGATGTACCCCTCCTTTCGCCCATTGTGAGCTGGGATTGGCTCCAGCCCCCCCCCCGCGACCCCGTTCAGGGAAAAGCGGTAGAAAATGGATGGATGGATATTTTTCAGTCAAGTTTTCTGCCTCTTGACACTTGCTGTTTTGTTTACTATGTATCATATTTTCTAACTTGTGGCTATTTAAGTTGTGTGCTTGGTGATCAAAATCTTGACAAATTCTCGTGCACTGCAATACGACATAATATACTGCCTGCTTTTAAAGCTATTACTGTTACACATCCAGCACTCCACCACTCCAGCACACATCTGCAGACACCAAGTTAGAATTTCTTTCATTATTTCAACATTGAATTGAGAAAACGGATGCAAAAACAGACCAGAGCCTGACACCAAACTCAGTCATATTTCTTTCATGACATTAGCTGTACATACAGAAAATTTCAGGAGTTAATCTTTTTTCTTTCCATTGTGTTAAATCTCTAAAGGTTGAAATAATGTTTATTGTTTTTTAAAACTAAGTTCACGTGGATTGAATTTGGAATGCATATTAAAACTCAAAATGTGCACGTTGGGGTTTTAGGAGTGATTGAAATCCCTCACCTTTGAAGCATTTGGACTTCTTGAAGTGCTTGTACCATCGACCAAACTCTTGACACTTGGCTGCCGAGACATTTGCATAGTAAGTGCTGTTTACAATAGATGATATCATGCTCTGAAACAGAGGAGAAAAGACAACAGAAATTCATTACATTTTCCTTCCTCCTGCTATGGGCGGCCCGGGTGTCTCAGCTGTTCACACATCTGATATTAATGAACTCAGATCTGTGTTATTAAAAAGACCCCCAGGTAAATAGGATAATAAAGACAGATGAGTGTGTCAGCATGTGCGTTGTATGTGCATGCGTGCATACATGTATGTGTGCACGTGTGTGTGTGTAATCAAACGAAACACCAGAGGTCATCAGAGACTATGCCTGTCGCTCACTCGCTGGCACGCACGCGCACATGCACACAAACAGTTTTTCCCCAAAGACCATCCTGTGCAATCTTTACATCTGATTACACCTTTCATCTCCACATATTTATTTTAATCTGCTTCCCACAAACAGGAGAGAGTGTTTGGGGGTGGGGGTGGTTAAGGGAGTGATAGGAGAGACGGGGGAAGAGGGACTGGCTTGTATTAGATCTTAACACTGCAGAGAAAGGAAGAATGAGACAGTGTGACAAGACAGAAAGTGACAAGAGACAGAAAACAGTTTCACTTTTTTAAACTCTTGATGTCCAATAAGTCCTCAGGCAAAATAACACATATAAGTTTATAATAATTTATATTCATAAAGAGGCTTTTTCTAATCGCTGTTTGATAAATCGCAATTATTTCTGCTGTTTTGTTTGTTTTTGGGTGATTAAGTGCATAAAATCCTAGAAGCAGTGGAAAAACTGACTCGCATCAGAGTGATGTAGTCAAAAAGAGACAAGCGGACAGGCTTGCAGAGGACGGATTGTATAGGCAGGTATGGCTTTTTAAAAGATAGCGATCTCTCTTGTTTTTTTTATCTCTTTCTCTATCATGCACTCTGTCCCTGCACCTTATCTACCATAATATCAGAACCTCCTCTATAACTGTTGGATCACATACACACAAAGGACATGGAAGGGCAAAGTTACTGCATGCTGGCACCTTCCCACCTTTTGATATTATTATATTTTCTCTTTTACATGATTGATCTATATGTGTTTGTTTTGATGTGTTATACCTGGGACAGTGGGCACTCCTTGGCCAGGGAACTCTGGTTCATGTCCTTGAGGAGCTCCTTCAGAGCATTTCTTACTGTTGAGTGGCTCCACTGTTCTGCTGGTAGATCCTCCATTTTGGGACAGCTTGATAAGATTAAAAAAAAGTATAAATTGGAGCATTTGTGCAGTTTGGATGTGTTTTTTAAAGACTTCCCATGGAGTAATTCAATGGCATCTTTAATTAGACTGATAAGATCACAGAAGTGAATTTCTTTGACCTTAAAAATCTCCCATCAGGACTATGGAGGAGATAATTCCATTGTTGTCACAGACACATTCATACATTATGTGAGACGCACACTTAACTTTGTGTGTAAAGTCACTGGAGAACTTTAATAATTATATCTTCAAAAATGAATCTCAGTAGCTATCCAGTCTTATTACCTTCTCTGAATACCAGATGCATGCATAACAAAGGAACACACACAGAAATACAATATCTGTACCGCTTATTCCAATTCAGGGTCATGGGTACCTGGAGCCTATCCCAGCAATCACTGGACGAGAAGCAGGGTACACCCTGCACAGCTCACCAGTCTATCACCGGTGTGGGAATGTCATACTTTCTAAATGTTCCATTCAGCTTCCCTTTTGTAGCGTGACTTATAACATAAGTAGGTGCTTGTCTGGGACTCAAATCTAAATATAATCTAATGGTAAAATCTGGTGGACATGAACTTCAGCAGTAGAAAAGATAGCAGCAGCCTATATTTATGCCCTGACAGGAATAACCAATTTGGACAATTAAGACAATGCAACACCTTATCGTGTGAAGCAGAGCAGGTTAACATGCAGCTGAATTCAAATTAGTGATATGCATTTAGGGCCCTATGATGGACATGGTGACCTGTCCATGGTTTACCCCGCCACTCGTTCGATGTCAGCTGGGATTTGCCAGCCAATTTTTAGGATCCTGGCCATTGCTTTTATTACTATTGTAAGTTATATTATTTATTACGGTTATTGGGTTTTTTCTAGCCTACTTTAAGTGTAAATATTCTCTGAAGATGCACAAACCTTACCCATATTACTAAACAAAAATGATAGATCTTAAGATCAAGAATTCACACACACACACACACACACACACACACCTATAATTCATAGTTATTGAAACAAAGGCATAATGGAGCTGTAGTTTGTAAAATGTAGTGACTAATTTCTACCTGTGCAGCTGTATTTTAAGGGTGATAACATGGTGAACATCCTGCAACATGTCTGCCACTGTAGCATCTGGAGCATCGGTTACACAGGACAGAGGGACGGGGTTCCACCTGCCTACCTGGATCAGACCTGAACACAGAGAAGAGAAAACTGAGAAAACCTAAATATGTCCCAATGAACCAGGACCTTCTCAGCATTGCAAGTGTTGTGTACCTTTAGCCTGTGCTGCAGAACTGTGGGAATATCCCAGCGTCAGTAGGGCCATTTCTATCAGCTGATTAAAGAGCAAATCTCTCTTGACCAACACAAATTCTGCATGTTCCTCTCTTTTCTCCACTTCCAGTGAACTTTCCCTGTGCTCTACCACACAGAACACTGGCAGCAGGCTTCCTGGAATGACAAAAACATATCATATTTTGAGATATTGTCATAAGTATTTGATTATCTACATCAGATAGGTATGATATTGACCAGTTCTCTTCTAATTGTGAACAAATGTACATTTTCATTTCTATTGATCCAATCTGTATTACTTAAAAAGCTCATTTAAATAAAATATGTCACAAGCAAACAAAAGAAGCCTATGCACATCTTCCCTAAACCATTTCCCACACCACTTCATGTACCTCTGCCATGCCAGCTCTTGCCTTGTAGCTTGGGTTTCTGGGCAAAGCAGGGGCTTTTGGCCACCGGACTCTCTTGCCTGCTTCTCTCTGGGGTTGAGGGTCCCATTTCATATTGTTCCAGTCGAGCCAGCTTAGCTGCAGGGGGCTGAGGGTCTATAGTCAGATCACTGCCCTCAGCATTCTTGATTCCATTACAAAGAGGATCCATCTGTAGTTTCACACTTATATAGAGACAGATGTGCTTAAGCATCAAAGACTGTTACAGAGTATCCTCATATCATTTATCTTGACAGGAGGGAGCAGTATGTGATCATCAGCAGATGGTTGGTGTGACTCCTGAATATTCTTACTATATATAGTTTATTTCTAAAACAAAAATAATAATGAAATTTTAAAGTAACCTTTGCAACAACAAACAAACAGTGCCCCTTATGGCCATAATAATAACAGCCTATAGCAGTTTATAGAGCCTACTCTGGATAGCTGGTGATTATCAGGAGAACATTAATGGAAAACATGGCAGGTCCAGATTAGGCATCACGGTTTTAACTTACACACACACATATCCGCTTCATTAATAGGTTGTGACCTTCATCCAGATGCAGCGATAAAAGACAACCTTCTATATCCAGTTAAAATCCAGTGAACGCTACAGTCAGTTTCCCATAATAAACTAGCTGTCACCAGCAGGCGCGCGGCTGTGAGGTGACAGCAATTCAGTTCATTTTTAGTACCTCGTTGAGCACCAATTGTCCCAAGTCTGGTTCAGTCGAAGTTTGATCGAGGCTAAACCAACCTGTTTGTGCTCTCCCCGACGTGCTAAATCAACAGCCCATTCCTGCAGACAGCATGCATGTGTTCCGGTGAGCTTGTGCTGCAAACCAGAGCCGCTTCTCCAGGCTGGAGGTGCATACATATGTCCGGATGTTCGCTCCTGCGCGTCCCTTCTTCTTGCTTGACACTAGTCGTTGGTTCAACCTCGAAATAACCTCGTGCTTGCTGAATGAATACTTGTGTTCCTATCCCCCCCTTGTTGTCTGACAGCTTCCTGCTGGAGCGATCAGTAGATATAATGATAAGTTAGGAGCGAACCACCCGTCATCAAATCGGATCAAACCGCAGAGAGAACAATGCATGGAGTACATCATCTACTAACTCCGGGACAGCAGTTGTTGGTTACACTTCAAAGCTTTGTGCGAAGAAAGAAAGAGGGGGGAGGCACCCTCCACAACCATCTCCCTCCCAGTCCATCACAACACACACGCTTTCACACACCCCCAACACACACACGTATACATACACACACATAAAGTCTCTGAAATACCCAGACCCAGCTGCATTAACATATGGTGTAATAATGAATTCACTAGCGCGCTCCATAAATGTATTAAATGTGACAATTGCGCATAAATCTATTTATTATATTCTGCCGCATGCTGTGCGCGCACATATTTCTATCTTTGGGGTACGGGAGCTCTCCATGGTAACAAAGTGAAGCAGGAAAAGGTGATTTTGTTAAACCATATGAACTTTTGAGTGCTTTTATGATGTCTGTAGTATATTTGAAATGTTGAAAATATAGCAGTTTTCACTCCAGATGCCCATGACTTTGATTCATATGTATTCAAATTACAGTGTACATGAGATATTTTATAGTGAACTTGTAAAGTTCATAGCATAATGCTCACCACTTTCACATTGTTACATATAACTGCTTAAACAAATGATTATTTTGATCCCTGACCTCAAATCAAGCTAAAAAACAAAGTAAGGACAATTAAAGCTACGAGAAAAGACCAGAAAAAAGACAGTAGGAAGAATGTCCTTCACTGTACCTGTTAGAGATGAAAACGGGTGGCACAGAAAATAATGTATCCTGTGCCCTGTTTGCAGAAACCTTAAGTTGTAGCCAACTCTCAACAGACATTCCCCATGTGGCCCACTGCAGACGGGATGGACTTCACCAAAGATGTGCTGGATATAACTGCAACGGTATACCCCAAAACACCAGGTGTGTATAGCTATGTCTCAGAGAAAAAGGAGAGAGAGAGTCAGATCCTTGATCCTGGCATATAAGATTCAAAGACTTGCCCCTTGAAATGCTACACTGATGTGATAACAGGTTTGTCTTTGCTGCTTACATGCAGATGGGTGGATGCTGAGCAACTAAAGTGTGTGATTGGGAGAGTGAGCTGCCTATGCTCTACTACTTTTGACTAATTAAACAAAGTGAATTAGCAATCTCCCCAGCCAGAACGAGTCATGGCTGATTACCCATCACTCATCGTGACTAATTCAGAGAGAGAGATGTCACTCAGCTTTGGGAAATGTGTGTGTTTACATCATCCCACCTGTTCCTCTGGGCATCTTGCTGTGTAAGTTCAGAGCATATTTGAGGTAATCCAAGACTTTTCTGTCTGTGCATGTGTCTTCAAGTTTTCATATGATCGCATTGCTCTTCCCCTGTCACCCTCTGCTCCACTATTTTATCACTGGCTCAATACATCGTCAATGAGGCTGGCATGCTAAATGATAATTAAGCCCATTACACGCTCACAGAGCATGCTACCAGCACAGCACACGGCTCCCTCAGACAGAGCTCCATCTCAGGGGACACCCTACTACTTACACAGTCGTGTATCTCTCCAAATTAGGTTAGATTTTCATTCCACCTCATTCGCCATGGATGTGATGTGGTTATTATAAACTCATGATATGGTTAGTGAGCCTGCTGCTGTTAGATGGGTGGAGGCATCATGCTGGCGCGTTAGAGGGGAAATGGATCACCAGCACTCACAGCTGCACATTTCTGTTTCTCTTGCTCTCATACACTGTGAGCTCAAATTTCCTTGCTCACAAATACTCACACATTTCAGATACTTGGTGTTTGCTTATATGTTTCCAAGTTTTCATTTGATGCTGCTTTTAAACTGCTTTTAAAACTGCAAATTAGCCACAGCTTGACCTTGTAAGTTGGTATATAATTACATGTAGGTCACTAGTACAATGTTTCATTTGAGCTGAGCAGGATAATTGTGAGGTTTTTACTTAATTCTTCTAACACTACTGACCTAATTACTCTAATCTGAAACATCTAAACCCTCAAACTTCTCTGTTCAAACATATCAAATGTCAATACAGTGTTGCTTATCACTGAGATTGTGCCAGAGCTCAGTTTGACAGACAGTTGCCTCTCCTCGGGTTTCTCTTAATCCTGTGTGTGTACAAGACCCTTAGCTTAATAATGTATCAAAAAGCATTTTGAGAAAAACATTGCCTTGGGTTAAGGAGGGTTTGGTGTATGTATACATATCAGAAAGTCTTCAACAAAAGAGGCTTGAATTCTGGTTTCAGATGAGATGGTAAGCTCAGGATCAGATGCAGGATGGTGCCCTCAATACCTGTTTGATTGAAAATTTGATGGGCTGTGTTTTGTGTAAGGAATGAAAAGACTATTTAAGCCTTTGTTCAAGATCAGGAAAATAAAACAGAGTAAAAAACAATAGATGTAAGTGCTTGGTTCATATGTAAGAGATACCATGCCTCTAATGGTTTTTTCAACTGTGTTTTTATTGCAGTGTTGATTATATAAATGTGGATTTATGCATATTACTTCAAAAATGTAGGCTAATGTTTAAATTGTAAACAAAATCTGTGCAATGTTTTGAAAAGGGATAGAATAATACAGTTATGTTTTATATAATATCAGTTTGAGTTTGATATAATAGCAACTTTTGATAATCTTCAGGGAAGACACATTTCCTGGAAAACAAGTGTAATGTTAATTGCTGGAACATTTAAGGACCCACAGTAAGCAGCAGGTAAACATCCATTTCAAACCTATCTGAAAAAACTCTGCTGGTGAACACAGTTAAATAGTGCAACCACAATTATCATATAAAACTGTGCTATTTGGCCACAGCTTTTTGTATTAATCAAAGAAAATAGCTATAAATGAATGAATATGAATGCATCTTTAATACTTTAACACACTCACACAAAGGTAAGAGTTTAATTTCTCTACCCTATTTCCTCTACCTTAGAGTGTCAGCACGCACGTTATTTTTGACCAACATCAGTTTCACAGTGTACATATTTGTATTGACCCCTCTTTATGTTGGAGTTAAGTAAAAACAAAAAAACTGGAAATATAGTGACCCCTAGTGGCGATAAAGAACGTTGCACACAACACCTTCAAAGAAAATTATTTACATGTTCAAATATTTTATTTGACTTGTAACAACTATAACATGGCGATTGCATGTAAGAGGACCCATAATGAAACCCTCAGACAGAGTCTAATTGCTAATTTAATCAGTTTTTGGAGAAATGTTAAATAGTACTTTTAGATGGATCACAGCAGCACGCTGCCACAGCGTAATAGATCAACTGATCGTTTTATGATTATGCATCACAGATTAAAGTTACCAGACTGTCATTTCTGCAGCTTTGATAAAGTTTGACATGGAAGTGACTCATCTGTCACTTCCCTATGAACTTAACTGTGGCACACACACATACACATGTTTGGAGAGTCATTAGGATTAAATGATGCATTAAGTATTTAATTACTCAGGTAAAGCATCTCATGTGTTTACTGTCTGTTTTAATTTTATTAGTTGACACATTTATGGAAGTGTCTCTTTGTGCCTAACTGTCTTGCACTTCCTTCCCTCTGGGACATTAGTCACATTTTTCTTGCTGCATCTCCTGAATGTGTTTGTTTGAATGTATTCTGTTTGTGAGCTTGTTTAGAGTCACTAAAATAGGATTCACAACAGTGAACCTTGGAGCGCTCAGTGACTTCACTTTTTCTCATATGGTAGCTTTGCTTTCACTGAAGGTCTGAGTTATATTAGAATAGAGTTTGGTTTTGTTTACTTTGCATGTTTTTGTGCATGAAATACAGGTTTTTTGGGGGGATGGGGTAGGGGGTTACTCACTGGAGATTACTTCTAAGTGCTTCATGAGGCTTGTAAGTGGGCAAAACTAGAGAAAATAATGTGTCTTGCACTTTTAGAAGTGAATGTGTTTATAATTGTATCAGTTCTTGAGGCAGAACTTTGTGGCGTTCCTCATGTTTTATCGAGGTTTTCTCATAAAAAAATTGGTGAGTTTGTCAATAAAATTCAACATAATATGACATTTCAGCTTGACACTTTTAAAATGTGTGTTTTTCATTATCATTTGACTTGGTAAGAAAGAGGTCTACACATACATTTTTTGTAAAATGCAGTCGTGAAAAGAAAGGACATCTTATAAAATAAGAAAATGTCACCACAGGGGAAATTTAATAGAAAAAATTGCCATATTGCATTAAAAAGGTAATATAATAAAAAGAAAACTACATAATAAAATCCTCAACATTAGATTAAGCATTTCAGATTAGGACTTTGTCTTGTCTACACCTCTTACATCTAGACTCTGCCATACACGTTACTATAAAACTATGACATTAAGTTGAAAAGAGCTTTAAACGAAGCTTACAGGTTGCATATCAGTGCTGCTGGGTTAAAAAGAAGTTTCATGTCAATTCATTTGGAACTGTTTTCTTTAGCTAATTCTAGTTGACAATACTGTTAGATGCAAAAACAAATGTCAATGAACACAAAACTTTATCACAGGTTCACTGTAATGTCGGGTTGATTGTTACCCTGAATTGGACTGCAGTATAGAAAATGAATAAATGAATGTTGTAGAAAAAATGTTAAATATTGTCAATAATGTACCTTTTATTGATTGGTACTCATCCAAAGAGTGTTTGTTAAAAATGTCAGAAGAACCAGACTTCCATAATATGGACAAACACCTATTATCTGTAAATACACTTTACAAATGCACCGTTGTTACTTTGTGCTTTTATTCTGTATGTAGATCAGTAACGTTTCAGATTACTGTCCACATGATGGTGCTATTATGCAACTGATCCGATCTTCTGTGTGCATTTTTTCTGGAGCTTTTGTAAGCGTTCCTCCGTGCATGTTATGTTACAATGTAACCACCAGATGAAGCTAGAAAGTCATAATATCTTTTGTTGTCTGTGAACTCCTGTGTGTCTGCTCACAGGTGCTGCAGGAGGAAGCATCGTCGAAACAATGATCCTATGGTGTAACAAATGCATTTGGTTTGTTTCCTTGTATTTCATTCACTCATTGACACCTGTCAAATGTGTGCACTTATCCTTTTTACTATATTTGTGTGCAATGTCTAGAAATTGAACCTTTTTTGGTTGATTTTTTTCCACGATTATCCAGCAATAGTACACAATAGTTCCACTTATAGAAATAATGCAATAAAAAGACAAAGAATACGGATTTCTCAAGAAGGGCTCAGTAGGAAAGAAAATTAACAATGTTTATTTATATAAGTTTTGTCTCCCTTTCTTCTGTTAGAACACCCACCATTTTTGGCTTTGTGTTGTTGGGAGTGATTGATATGTCCCATAGCTGCTCGCAGTCCAGAGATGGTCACAAAACAATGACTTCACTGACAGAGAATTTCACTCTGCATCGGTCGTCTCTGACTACCTGAGCTGCACCTGTGGGCTTCATAAACCCCTTTCCTCTCCGCTCGCGACAGACGCACAATGTGCGCATCACGTGCACCTTTTACCAGCTGGGGTTCGCTTGGTGCTGAGTTGACTGGATTTCGCTGGTTTCTTAGCATCTCAGCGCCTCAAATGGGGGAACCTCTCGCACTCGGAAGACTTGCACCTTCTCTTCAGTAACTTTGATGGGGACTTTGACATTAGGCAGAGAAAATGCCTGTGATGAAAGGATTATTAGCGCCACAGAACACGTTTCTGGACACTATAGCCACACGTTTTGACGGAACTCGTAAGTTTTTTTTTTTAAAATATATATTTCTTTAAATAATTTTAAGATCTAAAGCTGTGCAAAGCTTACTTCAACTTGATCCTCTTCCACATTAACAAGCAACCAGAATCTAATCGAGAATATAGGCTTACTAATACATCCCAGTATGTGCACGTTTGGGTTTTTTTTTCTTATTGTTCTCGATGTAATGCTGTTTCAGTATACAGGTATTCAGATGGGAGCTATGCAAAGACCAGATATATTTTTTAGTTGAATGTCGTCACATAAACAGTTGTTTTTAGTATCAGTAGAGGAAGGCGGCTGAGTTCTCACAGATGCAGAGGGTGTAGCTGTTCATGGCGCTGAGCTTTCAGCACCACGGACAGCGACAGCGGGTTCTCCCAGCTTCGTATGTGAGATTTGCTGAACTTGTTCACAAGTTTCCACCTGCATTCTTTTAATAGATCTGTAAAAATGACTATTTTAAAGGAAAATAGCCCCCCAACACGCACCACCTCACTTCTTTCTTTCCTTCAGTTTGACTTTGTGTTGAACTGTAACCTGTTTTATGTCGCCTCGGCTGACAAACCCTGTTAAAAGCGACGCATCGGATCGATCCAAATTCATTGATGGCGGTCTTACAGCAAATTCTTTCTCAAGCGAAATCAATTCAAACATAAAGAAAACTTTTTTGAGGGTTTGTCTCTGATGGACTGGCGACCTATCATGGGCGTACCCCGCCTCTCGCCCAGTGATTGCTGGGATATGCTCCAGCCACCCGCGACCCTTCATTGGAATAAGCGGTACAAATAATGGACGGGTGTTTGTTTTTTTTAGGTCTGCAATCTCATCTGCACCAGCCATTCTTTCTTGTGATGTTTCATGGACACAAAACAAAATATTTAATAAGCATTTTCGATTTTCCTGAGAAGGGTTAGAAGGAAGGAAGCTGACATAAGTCTGAAGTTGGGTTACTCTTGTTTCAGCTTAATTTAAGGTTTTCTATAGGTTCATACAAGAAGATGTTGTTTCTTGTACCCACAGACATGCATTGGCAAATATTTAATTAATTTTTTTAACTCTGATGCATTCTGTTTGTCTGATAAAAGTACTATTTATTAATATAATAGACTAAATACTAAATACCACTAAATAGTTAGAAACACGTTTTAAACCTACTATTGTCAGTTCCCTATGTGTCAAGTCTTCTACACATGACCTGAATTTAGTTGCTGATCCCACCTCTTATTCACTACTTTGCCCTGCATCCCACAACATTTCCATAACACTCATAGGGACACAATTATAACAAAGGACATCCATTGAAATGTCATCCCCCAAACCTGCTGGTTTAGCACCACTTCACAAGAAAGAACAGGTTATACATCAAGTAACAGAAAAAAAAATCAGCTGCCTGGTCTGGTCACAAGCTCTTTTCTCACACAAGGGAATTAGAGTGATTCTGTACAGCAAGAGTAGTTTGTCAAGCTCCATCCAAAGAATGAACTGCTGTCCTTGAGCCAATGAAGTAAAGGAAATTAATGTTGGATTTAAAGGGCTAGATGGAGAGAACTGCTGGCAGCGGAGTCTGACTGGGCAAATTAGTTCTGATGGCCTGGCTGAGAAATGCATAAGAAAATAGGCAGGGTTCACTGCTATGTGATCCCCTTTAACATCATCTGTAGCCCAGATTAGACCTGCAGACAGTGATAAATGGGTGAAAGTAGGAGTGGGCAACTCTTAAATGTTATCTGACTTGTACTTAGAGAGAAAGTTTATAATTCTAAATTGTGGTCCTTTCAATAGATTTAACATATTTTAGAACTCACATAAAGTCATGTTCTTGTTCATGTTAATAGCTAGGCGTATTTGTATACAATTAACTACCACTTTTATATCTCCAGTCTGCAAAGACAGGAAATATAAACACAAAGGATCTATTCCAATTAGTGCCTAAAAAAAAACAGAACATCTTTCTGTCCAATTTAATCACTGAGTTGAGAGTGAGTGTAAAACTTTTCAGGTCTTAGTTTTTATTTGGCTTTTCAGATTTCCCATAATATCCCACAGCTGCCACCAAGCTGGTATGTACTTGAAATGAATTCATCCCATGTATTGGATGACATTTCAAAAGAGAAATGGTGTTTGTATTTCACTTTATGCTTTGTTGACTTAGTGGTTGTCCGCTTTGTTTGCTGTTGTTGGCATGAGTGTACCTGTTTTTCCCGTAATGCGTAGGAAATAACCAAATCTGTCTGCAGCTGTCTTTAAAGATGACTGTATGAAAATGCAATGGCACCTCCTGTCAGCACTACAACCATCCAGGTGACTAATCACACCACCTATCCATCACAAGTGCTGTGATGTGCATGTTGTGGTGTGACACTTTTCACACTCGCATATCATCACCAGGCAAGATTATGATCATTTGAGACATTTAGGCTTAACAATATGATTTTTTCCATATTGGACTAAAACTTAGTGTTAAAATAAATAGATGATCATAATAAATTAATTTGAATAAAAAATTAGTGTTGAAAATAATAAAAAAAGAAAAATATTTGAGCTAAAAATACAGGATACAGAAGCTGAGAGTAGCCATTTCTTTAAATTATTTTCTTTTCATGAAAGTATTTAAAAAATTAAATATTATCAACTTATATTTTCTTATGATTTTAAAAAGTTGACCATGTTGACTATTAAAAGCACTTTTTACTACATGACCCTTTCCCCCATACACCCCAATATGGACATCAGGGAGCAACTTTGGGTCCAGTGTCTTGCCTAATTCAGCATGTAGGCAGGGGAAGCCTGGAATCAATCTTCCAATTGAAAGACAACTGTTTTGTCCCCTCAGCTCCCCTCTCTTATACACTTGAAATAGATCTAAAAGATGTGTGCGCTTTGGGGATATTTAATAAAATGGGTGAAAAGTCAGAAAAGCAGACAAAGAGAAGAAGATAACATGGGTTGGCTATAACGGCTCACATCTGACCAGTTGAGAAACCCCATATCAATGAATTTACAGCAGCCAAACTAACCAAATACTTTGTGAGTGGGTCATTGCAGTCTACCAACAATGATCTTCGCCAAGGAAAAGGGACCATTTTGGGTTGTTGTTTTGCTGAATTAAACCGGCTGGTGATTAAGTTGTAACAATGACCTTTAGAAACTGGGCTCCCTTCTCTCCATCCACCACAAGTCATCAGAGTTGCCAATTTCTTGCTCTGATAAGTAGAAAATGAACCTCATATTAATTGATGGAAAGGTTTGGGGCAGATGTGTGTTCAAGTATTAGTTTACACACATGGCAGGACGGCATTCCCAATGTTCTATGTGACTAGAAGCAGAGTATATAAAAACAGATAAAGCATAGAAAAGATGGAAATATGTAAGGACACGGGATTCCCTGTTGTCCCCGTGTGTGTATAGTGTGACTACGCTCTGGTGTCTGATAGTATGATTTAAATATAAGAAGATTTTCCTCAAGTGATTACCCTTCTTTTAATATAATAATAATTATATAGTTGTGAGATTACTGCTTGCTGTTACCTTGTTTTAATGTGTAAAACCTTTTTTTTACTAGTTCACAGACTAGATGAAGTGAGATCCTGTGAGAAAAGAAAGAGCTTTTTGTCTCTATGGCTTTGGCTAACTAGCCACCCTTTGACCTGCAAAAAGACAGTGGGAGTTAATTACTGAGCATTAAAGACCACAGACCATGTACCGATGCACATGTTTCCTCAAGGTTAATAATAGTGAAAATAGTCAGTGCTGAATAACTCTTTATTATCCTTAAACAGATGCTTGGAAGCATGCTATTTTTCAGTATAATTATGCTAACTTGTGAAAATGAGGGTCTGGCGTTGTTCTCTGTCAGAGAATGACTCTGAAAAAAATAATGAGTGCAGTTATGATGCTGAGATGGAGTAATCAATCATCATTGACTGTAGTGCTGCAGGGGGCACACAGTCTCTCACTTACTGGCACTGGATTGGCTGCACTGTTCCAATTTTCTCCAAAATCCACTTAGTACTGAACTATTTCATTTTAGGACAAACTGGTACGGTAGTAGTGGTACTGGGCTTTGTAAATCTATATCATTCATTCTAGTTTTTCTTTCTTATATTCCCTCATTAATTTTCTATCTCACTTAATCCCATTCAGGGTCATGGGAAATCTGGAGCCTGTCCCAACAATTAGCAGGCGAGAGGCAGGTACATCCTGGACAGATCGCCAGTCCCTCATAGTCTTTTTTTAAAAATGAAAAAGTGTTATTGTATTTCTTTAATGAGTCATAAAGTTGTAAGATTCAGTCACACATCCTGAAACAAGGTGCTTATTAATGTAATGATGCATATTGAATTGTTGTGGACCAGTAGCATGCCATAGTCCTACCTCATTAGGATATAAGCTATAAACTTACCAAAGAAATAAGTATGATAGCACATAACTGAAGAACCAGTGCCAGGATCCAGTACCCATCCCACAAAGTCAGTATGTTACAAAGGGCCCTGTGCAACAGTCACAGCTGTAGGTCTCTTTGGGGTTAGTCTCTGGCATGTCAAGGCATTGGGATATCTGCCAATTCCTCAAGAAAACGCTGTTCCGGCGTCTTCAGGCTTGAAGTGTTCTCCAGCTGGACAATAATCTTTGAGTCATAAATCAGATTACAGTTGAAATGAAGTCTGTGCTTTTGAATCGGCATTTCCAAAATAATAAGATGTTTCTATGTAAACTTTTCAAATGTTGCTTTGGCTGTGTCCCGTAGCTCACATGCAAAACAACAAATCTTCTTCTTAGTTCTCTGGAAGGGTGAAACATCTTTTCCCAAACAGAGAAGAGTTTACTTTTATTATTTATTATTTTATTATTTATTTAGCACTAATCACCTTTCCAGTGGTTTTGACCAATTCCATGAGGCTTTGCAGATGACCAACATAATGTGGTGGTTCCACACAAATGCATTGCTTGTGGGGTTGTGCCCAGCTGGAAACTATCTTTATTATCATCATCATCATCACCATCAACAACAATAAAAATAATAATAAAAATAATAATAATAATAAAATATTTTTAAAAATACCAATGAAATATATAGGAATTAAATATACTATAACCAATAATAAGAAATACTTTGCATTTCTATAGCTATAGCGAATTATGCATAAAGTACTTATAACATGTCATATCATGATTGTGATTTCCACCCTATATGTTATTGGACCTTTAAATTCCTAAATGCACTGATGACAAATTCAGTGTTGCTATATTATTTTATTTGTTGCATGTTTATATAAATTTTTTCTCTTTAAGTGATGAATAATTCAAAGATCCCCTACTCTTTCCTGTTCTGAATCATATACCCAGAATTTTGCCAGGATCCAGGTCCATTTTTGATATCACGTAACACCTGTTAGAAAGCGCCCTGAACATCTACTGTGGAGTTATATGCATATATACTAAAAATGGCCGTATCTCACAACAATGGATAATCCTTAACAAGACATCAAGATCCATTTTCAGAAAAAAATCTTAAAATTCCATTTTTTAGTTTTTACGTAAAGTTGTTAAAAACAGACAAACAGATGAACACCAGCAAAAACATAACCTGTGCGCAGCTGGAGACCATTTGATTTAATGATTTAAAGATTCCCGAGTGTCATTGTAATTGTTGACGAATATGTGAATGATGGTGGTTGAGGGATCCTGCAGCTCGGTAGAGAGGCTAGTTTTTGAATTGCTGATATCCCAAAAGAATAAGTGAGTAAACAGGTACGAAAATAATAATCAGCGCTTCTCAAAAATAATTTTGAGCATGTGCATATTTCCTTTTGTTGAATTTAGATCTGTTTATGGTTTCATATTGTATGTGTTTGTCACTCTCCTAATGATTTTCTTTCTTATGGGAAAGTTTGTTGTTCCGCACTGTTTTTACAGGTTCATTATGGTGCCATATTAACTTAACATAACCCTGAAGGAGATGAGTTTATATTATTTCTTCAAACAAAACTTTTTTGAACATGTTTTTCTGATGTCATTGGAAGGCTCTGTGGTCTTTGCTTTGCTGCTTTTCTATTGCGGGTCTATACACAGAGATCGTGTCCTTCCTGGAGTGCAATTTTGATATAGGGCTTCAGGTCAAAGGGGAAGAATATCTATGCACACACTAGTTTCCTTTAAAAAAAAAATTCAAGTATTTTTGAGATACTTTAAAAAGATTTTTTTATATACCTGGATTACTACACAAAATCCCTAAAAAAAATCCAAGACAAGACAAGACTGGCTTAAAACTGCTGTGGGGGTATGATTAGTCAAGACCCTGTAGCTATTTAATTTCAAATAACACATATACTAGTCCTAATTATTAAATTATCAATGAAATGTCAATTAAATAATTATCAAATCAGTCACTGGGAGAACACATTTCATAGGGAAAGAAACCAAGAAAACAAAAAACTAAATATATTTTACATTCTAGGTAGTGTTGTGTAGGAGTAACTTTTTCAACAATTTAGCTTTATTCAATTCAGCTTTATTTATATAGCGCTACTTTACAAACACATGAATTAGAGACAGTTATCTGCCCTTTAGTGTATGGGTGACTGCAACAACACTTTTCTGGACATACAAAACTATCTTGCTATGCTTCAGATTTAAACTCCAACCACAGCCGGTCCAAATTGCCAACGCTGGTGTAAATTATGTGCCATCAGTGTTGTTTTATGTGACAATGGACTGCATCATGTACTCTGATCTGCTCTTTAAAATAAACAGAACAATTAAACATACACTGTCTGGCAAAAAAAAGTTGTAACCCACAAAAAGGTTATGCTCAACTATTTTGTTGGACGGCCTGTAACTTTCATTATTCCAGCATTTGCTGTGGGATTGTTTTGATAAGCTACTGCAATGTCACAATATTTATTTCCATCCAGCATTTTATTTATTTTCACCAAGATCTTGTATTGATGATGAGAGAGTCTAACCACCATGCAATGCCTTCTCCAGCACATCCTAAAGATTCAGGTTAAGGTCTGTACTCTGTGGTGGATCCATATAAGAAAATGATGTCTCATGCTACCCACACCACTCTTTCATAATTTGAGCTTTGCGAATCCTGGTATTATCATCTTGGAATAAGGCAGTGCCATCAGGGAGGACAAAAATCCATTAATGGAATAACATGGTCATTCAGTATATGTAGGTAATCAGCTGATTTCACTCTTTGGAACTTAATGTTGTTGAACCTGGACATTACTAACTCCAGCAACCCACATCATAGTACTGCACCATGTCTTATGTCGACGCTCCCATCACTTTGAAACAGGATCTGGACTCATCAGACCTCATGACCTTCTTCTTTGCCCTTCACAGTTCAATCTTCATGCTCCCTAGCAAACTGAAGCCTTTTTTCCAGTTAGCCTCACTGATTACATGTTGTCTTAAGGCTACACAGCTGTTCAGTCCAAATCCCTTGAGTTCCCTTTACATTGTTCATGTGGAAATATTCTTACTTTCACTATTAAACATAGCACAGACTTCCACTGGTGTTTTTAAATCACTGGATTTCACCAAATGTTTAGGTGTCCACCACTTGCAGTCATTCAAAAGATGTTTTCATATGACTAACTTACGTTTGAATAAGTTTACATTTGATTAATGCCAATCAAACTTACATTTGATTAACTTTCATTGTTAATAAACAAGCATTTTTTTCTAGTGCTGTAATTGACAAATAATGTGTTCATTGTCATAGTTGTCATTGCTTCTGTCAGCCATATTTCTGTATGGGAATAATACAGTTAGCTTTACAACAATTTAAGCAACAAATCAGGTTGTAATCAGTTAAATAAATTCTGTTCTACAATATCAGCAGCTGCACATCATGTTTAAGGCACAATATTTACTTTATTCTCACTCACTATTGACCAAAGATGGCATCAGTGTCATCCAGAGTGCATGCTGAATTCATAGCATCCCAAAACCTACTAGCTTTAATAAAGCTTTGATAAACTATTCACTAAAAAATACATTAGTACTATCATTATAGACTAGGCAGGAAAATTTTGCCTTCAGCATCAGGTGACTGGACATGATTATTACTATGAACGTAACATGAGCTGAGCATCTCATCTGTTCATCAAAGTTGTGCGACTTTGAATGGGAGCCTCCATGTCACTAAGGATGTTCTGCCTTGTTAAATCGCCTAATTACTGAGATCCCTCTGCTAATCAGCGTTACTAATGGACTGTCCAAAACGATCGACAAAAAGGGTTTCACCAGAGAAAGTCTGGGCCAATTCATCCATTTTTAGATTATGCAGGTTACATTGACAAAGGATGGAAGGCAAATGAAAGACGTTTTTAAGCAGACCAGAGGTAGAATTTGGAGAAAGACTAGTGACAGAAGAAAAAAAGGATGAGAGCAGCTTGTAAATGAAAAGAATTTAATGGTTGGTGTAATGTTTCATTTGGTCAGAGCCTGAGGGACGAGATGATGAAGAGTCGCGGCAGTGATTAAAGCTGTGGATTGTGTAATGATTTTCTCTTTTCATTTACATGGTGTGAAAGAATTACTGCTACGGTTGTGTGGGTTTGTTTTTGAATGTACTGTATTTATGTGCATATTGGAATGTGTGTGTGTGTACGTGTGTGTGTTAACCTTTAGAGGAAATACAAATAACTGTTACTTAAACAAGAATTTGTTGATAAGATGCAGAACTGGAATTATGTGACATTAATTTATGCCTTTACTTTGTTCTGTATCCAAAAGAAAATGTACAGCTAAACTTGGTTGCCATGGTGTGTGCCAGTGGTTACTGTGGCAACTGTAGTGTGACTTTTCTGTTGTTATGTAACTGCTCTGTGGTGGTGTCTTACAGACCTGCATAATTTCAGGCAAATAGGTGTAAAGGTCTTTGCCCCTTCTTTGCAGTTACGTACCACATCTTACCACACTCCGTCTCCATCTTTCATCATTCCATCTCTTGCAGCTCCATCTTGCTCACTTACATCTCGTCACATCCCCCCCTCACCCTCTGCCCCTAATACCCTCATCTGTCTGCCTTGGTATATTTGTCAATCTCCCCCTCCTCTTCTCCTTTCTTGTCCACATCCCCTCACATGTCTCATGTTCTCTTGTGTTTTACTATCCATCTCTTTCTTGTCCTGCTGTTTAGTTCTGCTGGTTTATCTTCCCTACTTCCCTTTTGGTCTGTCTTGCTTACCCATGATTGGTCACCCATCATAAGAATGGCTGCTGTGCCTTAAATAACCCTTGGGGTGCTTCAGGAAGTGAACATTCAAAAAGGACATTTGTGAGGAGTGTGAAGCTGCAAAAAAAGCTTCCTGTCTAAATAGGAAAAACTGTTTTAAAATGTCCTTTAAATGAACATCCCTGCCACATTAGGGTCCAACATCATGAGGCTGAAATAAAACCACCCAATAGAAATATCTTATGTATCTAAAATGCTTAACTAATTGTGTAGAATAGTGCAAAAATATTAGTATTCACATTAGTAAATGCCAGAAAACATTTACACTTTGGTATGCAAGCTAAACACATAATATATACAAAGCACATAGAGTAGTGTCTTCCTGTATTTGCAACTCTTTTGTATATAACCTGCAGAGTGTGAACAACATACCACAAACACATTTTACCTGATCAGGTTAGGAGAATGTTCAAAGGAAAAAATAAATATGTTGCAGCTCAGTTTCCTCTGAGAACATTGATTAAAGCAGCTCTTCAAGCTGAGGTCACACTTTCTGTTGGCTGTCATTACTCACATTAGGATTTTACAATTTGTTGCCAATATTGTAATGAAACCAGGCTTCATTCATTTATTTTCCATACCTGATTTATTCTGTCTGTAGATGTGGGGTTTTGAGGTTCATTGTGCAGGTTGCACCCTGGAAAAGTACCCAGTTGTAACAAGGGGAACACAATGACAAAAACAATTAACAAACATGTAGTCTCACTCACTCCAACAAGGTCAATTTACAATCAGTTGATCCAACATGTTACCAAACCTACACCTTTAGTCTGTGGAAGGATGCCACAGTGAAACCATGCATTAGTTCAAAGTGTATCTTGTTTAATAAATGCATAGTTTGTTTGACTATTTGTATTGAACTACTACAATACAACACTAGTATTGCCCTCAGGTTAAGGAAAGAAATAATATGTCTACAGGATGCCATAGATGCCATTTTCTAACATGTCTGTGGACATTATTATGTGATCAAAAGTTCAATAAACTAAATAAGGCCAAATAAAATTATTTATGTTTCTCATCTTGCTTTCTTCTTTTTCCTCTTTCTTCTTATGCCTGTCTGCTCTCTTCTTTTGTCTTGGTCGATCCTTGTCCCTTTACTCTCTGTGTACCTGTGGAGTTTCTACAGCAGCTGTCATGATGTGTGATATGATCTATGAGCTTCTACAGTGGAGTAATTAGCCGCAAAAGAATCAAAAAGAATGGAAGGATACAATAAAGGAAAAAAAGTGGGGAAAGTAATGAAACAGGAAAGACAGAAGGAAGAAGTGAAAACATATTGCAGGAGAGGAACAAGGGGGAACATGGGAGGGGGTGAAACCTAAAATGGAAACAGAGTTTTCCTTTAGCAGCAGTTCAAGGTATAGAGGAAAGATAAAAGTACATTCAGTCAGGCGGTGTTTTTTGTAGATGTGTTGAAGGAGAAGAAGGTAAATGTGTATGAAGAGTAAAGGAAATAAATGGATCTGGGGAAAGGAGGAAGCCTGGTTTAAGTTCAAGGCTAGAAAGAGATGAAGAGTAATTACATTAAGAGCTCCAAAATGATAGGAGGGATGTGATGAACAGCTGGGGAGAAAGGGAGGAGGGAGTGAGGGGTTGATAGGTCATGGATAGAGCTCCGGACAGATGGAATTGTATGGGGAGGGGTGTGTTGGGAGGGAGGCAAAAGATCGAAAGTACAAAACTGTGTACAAGATGTGCAGAGGTAAGGTGGGACATAGTGCTGGTGGGGGAGCAAAATGGGGAGGGAAGGAGAAGGGGAAAGTAGGACAGGGGTAGGGAGGGATAACGATAGATGAGGAAATTTTATATCAAGGACGAAATTAAATACCTAGAATTAAGGTTAATAAAATGATTGCAACACCTAGGTAAACCTATTACAACACTAGATGCTGATACTGGAAAGAAATGTCTTCACAAAATCATTCTGTTGGGAAAGTTTATATCACATTATGTTTGCTAAGATTTAGTATTAGAAAATGCAATAAAAGTATTATGTATGTGTTTCTGTGTGTATGAAATTAAAAACATGATGGCAACAATCATCCAGCATCATACTGTGAACAATGGGAGATGATGGTTTGGTTATTCAGATATTATAGTTACATTTAAATATTTGGGTTGTATATTTTTCTTATTCTGAATTCACAAAATCCACAGACAGTTACTTAGGAGCAAGGACAGCACCAGTAAGATGGGATGCTAGTGAGCAGTGAAGTTCAGCTGTAGGTTGAGAAAAGCATAGATGAGCTTCAGTAGCAGCTCCTGGGCATGCTTAAACCAGAAAAGATGAAAAGTAGGACATGGAGGGTCCATAGTCCATAGAGAACATGGACAAACAGGTATGCAAGGTAGGAAAGCTTTGAAAGATGTATAACAGGAAGTATTGTATTAAAGGTGTAGCCCTAATTTTGGGGGAAGTCATTTTTATAATCTGCAATGAAATATATTGATGAGGTATAACATAATAAATGTTTTGTTGAATCCACCATCCAACTGATTTCTTTCTTCCATCTACCCATCTTCTACCGCTTACCTGGAGTCAGGTCAGGGGGCAGCAGCCTAAGGAGGGAAGCCCAGACTTCCCTCTCCCCAGCCACATTTGCTAGCTCATCAGGGGAAATCCTGAATCGTTCCCAGGCCAGCTGAGAAACATAATCTCTCCAGCATGTTTCCCCCAAGTCTCCCCCTGCATGGACATGCCTGGAACACCTCACCAGAGAGGTGTTCGGGAGGCATCCTAACCAGATGCCTTATCTGGCTCCTCTCGATGTGGAGGAGCAGTGGCTCTACTCTGAGTCCATTCCAGATGGCCAAGCTTCTCATCCTATCTCTAAGGGCAGCCTAGCCAGCCCGCAGAGAAATTCATTTAGGCTGCCTGTATTCGCAATTTCCATTCTTTCTGTCACTGTCCACAGCTTGTGACCATAGGTCAGAGTAGGAATATAGAGCGACCAAGCTTTGCTTTCTGGCTCAGCTCCTTCTTCACCATGACAGCGTCAGCATTACTACAGATGCCACATGGATCTGCCTGCTGATCTCACACTCCATCCTTCACTCACTTTTATACAAGACCCTTAGGGCCAGATTTACTAAGATCTCAATTTGCGTGTACTAATTAGCGTGTGGAGTCTAGAATTTAGCGTGTGGGGCGGG
>JBAMHV010000018.1:9377818-9391738 GCA_037177535.1 Pseudomugil gertrudae
GTCATTTGCGTCAGCAATCTTAGTAGATCACGTACTAACCACGGTCCCACCCCACACGCTAAATTCTAGATTCCACATGCTAATTAGTACACGCAAATTGAGATCTTAGTAGATTTGGCCATATATGTTTTATCAGGTTTCTGTTTTCTTAAACCCTTTTGTGGAAATTAAAGTCCACATAGTGGTGTGAAATTTATAATATAAATCTATTATGTGTAACAGTAGAACGAGCTTCTTATGAATTGTAATTTTGAACACTTTATTTCAAGTTAGGTATTGTCTAAGCCCTCCATTATCTGGTACATTTGACTAAGATGAGTTGTGTGAAACAAAAGAGAAAGAGTTTATTAAAGGTTATTTATTTAGGATTTCAAGTGGCAGAAAGAAAGAAGGTCCTTTGGGTTTAAGAAAAAGTTAGAATGATCATCTATGTTCTGAATTATAGTGCCAGAAAGACAATCATTGTGTCAGAAAGAAGATAAAATTTACATTTAAAATTAATGCAAAAATTGCATTGTTGTTGCATCTTTCAATTCATTACCAAGAAATGCTGGCAAGGTCAGAAAACATTGTACATATGGTACAACGTAGATGGTACTGCCCACCTGATGTACCTCTCCTTCCACATGCCATGAGAAGAAACATTGTTATTACTATGATTAAGGCTTGTGTTTTCTGTTGTCTTGTTTAGAATGTGTTTGGGGATCCACCTGCTCTACCAGAGTACAAAGTCGCAGATGCTAAGAAGTCCAAATTTATCCTCCCTCACTACAGTACAATCAAAGCAGGTTGGGACTGGCTCATTCTGCTTGCTACCTTCTACGTTGCTGTCACAGTGCCCTATAACGTGTGCTTCATCGGTAATCCTGATGACCTATCCCGCACGGCATCTGGGAGTGACATTGGTGTAGAGATACTCTTCATTATAGGTTTGTTCTGTTGAGAAACAGTTTTGACATGGATGTTAATAATCATTCTGGTATGATTATCAACTTTTACACAAACCAAATTACTGCCTCTCCTTTTTTCTGTTAGATATCATTTTTAATTTTCGCACCACTTACGTCAGCAAGTCCGGCCAGGTAATCTTTGATGGTCGGCAGATATGCATTCATTACCTGACTACGTGGTTCATCATTGACCTGCTGGCAGCATTGCCTTTTGACCTGCTCATTGCTTTCAATGTCAGTGTGGTAAGTACGTTTTTCTTACTCAAGCCACCAAACACTGTATTTTTTTAACTTGTGCAAATATTTTCATAGACTAATCTCAGAAACATAGATGGAAGGTCAAAGAAACTAAAAATAAGAAGTAAGATTTTCAAACTACTTATTATGTTTGGTGTAAATTAAATCTTGTAATTAATATGTTGCACAGTAGCAGCTGTCACTTACTGTGCTTTTTTTTAAAGTGCAACATTATTTTAATAAGAATAACTAGCTGAGCTGTCACAAAGGCTGCTCACTGTCACTTTGATCAAGAGGTCCACAATAAATGCACGCACAAAAAATTCTAACAAATTCTATTCAACAGAGCTCAGAAAGTTTACGTCACACATCCTGGCATGCGACAGTTTAAGTCAAAACACTTCAAGTAGACGCACTTAAATTACTACCAGGAATTTCGGTAAATATCATAATTTTCTCTAAGTTTGTTTGAATAAAGTAAATAATTTTAACCTGAAAATAGCTTCAATTCGAAACATCAAGCTAGCTAAGTGCATTTGAGTTTTGACTAAAAAAGAAACTGATAAATGCATTTTTGTTGGTAAATTGGTATAAAAACAATTTCAAGAGATATTTAAGTTTATTATATGTATGACTGAAGAACATGACTGAAGAGCATATAAAAGAGTCATTGCCAAAAAAAAATTCTGGAAAAGAAAAGGAAGCATGCTGTATTTTTATTCTAAAAGGAAGGGGGAGGAATAGAGAGCAATGGGATCCTGCCCAAGGCAAAGTTACCAGTTTGGGTTTGGATTCTAATAATGGAAATACCACTAAGTCCCTGTGGATCTGGGTAAGGGTGTTGGGCTACTGGGCTGTGAGATACCCCGCTGCTACCAGGGGAAGCAGGATGGGCTAGTATAATTTCTGAATGTTTTATGTGATGCCCCCCCTCCTCCTCCACCTGAGGAGAGACCATTCAGTGTCCCCTCTAAGGACTCGAGACATCGTTTTTCAAAATAGCCTTGGGAGCCCAACACACTCTCTTCCTTGTATTCTTTTGTCCTGGTTTTTGTCAGATATCTCTGTCATGTCCACTTTTTAAAAAAACTATTTGTGTTAATAGTGTAATATTCTCATGTATATATTGTGATCCTACTAAAGACAAGGACCACCCACAATGTTATAGAAAAACAAATCAAAAACAAGTCTATAGGGTTGTTTTAGGGTTTTTGGAAAAATCCAATTCTAATTCTCTGATGGCAGACATAATGTAGAAATGTACATGTAAATGTATTTGATTGCCTCAAGATGACAAGGATGCTAAACCACATTCAATGCTAATTACAAGGACGTGGCTACAGAAGATCCAGGAACCTTTGGTATAGGTAATGGACTGGTCTGCCTGAAATCCTAACTTGTCCCCATTTGAGAAATACCATGCAAAAAGTGTAACAATAATACTATTTATGTCTAAATGAATAAGTGAGGGATGCAGTCCTGCTGAAGAAGAAATCCTACCAGGTCTCTCTGACATGTGGGACTCTCGAGGCAGCTGATTTGTATTGACAGGCTAAGTGGAATCTGGCTTTGGCGGTCATAGTGGCAAAAGCTCGGGCATGGGATGAGTTTGGTGAGCCCTATAAAAACAAAGCAATTTTGCAGCTGAATGTATAACATCTGGGATGAAGATAAGACAATCTGAGACCATGTTTCTCAACTGGAAATGTGTGGAGTGTCCTCTCTGTGTCAGAACTGAGGTCCTGCCCTGAGTGGAGGAGTTTAAGTATCTTGGGGTCTTGTTCACGGGTGAAGGTACGTAACATCAACAAGCAGATTACTGCAGTGTCAGCAGTAATACAGACTGTGCACCGAGCTGTCATGAAGAAAGAGCTGAGCCAAGGCAAAGCTCTCAATCCATTGGTTGATCTATGTTCCGACCTATGGTCTCAGCTATGGTAATGGCAGAAAGAACAAGATCGTGTTCGTGATCAGGATTGTGAAAATGAAATTATGGGCTTCCCTGTTTGGGCTGCTGCCCCCTCAACCTGCACCCAGCTAGAGAGTATGGATAAATTTATGTCCAAACTATAAATTGTCCAAGCAGTTAAGTTTGATTGAAGAGTTAATTACCGTCTCTGTGACTAGATCTCTTTGACTGGAAATACTTGTTAGTATATTGGAAGTATTATTCATCCTTACTGGTCACATGTAGCTTCTGCAGTGAAATAAAAAATAAAAAAGTTGACCCATCACCTTATTGTGATTCACTTGTAGGGCTAAAGGCATTGCTGCAGGGGATGAACTAATGAGCATTTTTGTAAAGTTATAGTCTCATGAGTACATTTTCTGCTTTAAAAAGCAGAAGGATAGGAAGCAATATAGTAGCTAAATATACATTTCAAGCCTGATGACCAGAATGAATGAAAACGTGAATGACATGGATGGGATGGAAGTGACAGAGGGAAAGTGGTAGGAAGTTCTTATGTTTTGCTTTGTTCTTTTTATTGCGTACTGTTCGTTGTGCAGGAGGAGAATGGAATGTGGCACAGGCTGCTTTCTCCATAGGTGGGATGTAGGATGGTAATAGATGGTGGAGAAGAGATAGAGATTGTCCCCAGGGCTCAGTAGGAGGCTTCATTACCCCTCGTGCTACACAAGTTCTTTATTTCTTACAGCGAGTGTGCAAAAAGCACCATTAAGCATAGTGGAAACATGTGCAATTGCAGCTTTGATGAGAACTGTCCACACATCTGCTCCTCCTAGCCTTGTTTATACACTGACTATCCTTTAATCTCTTTCTCACACACATTTTCTTCATCACATCATTACCTTACTCTATAAATAGCTTTTCTATTACCTTTCTGCCATTTTTTATAGTTTACCACCAACCCAATGTTGGTAAAAATGTATCATACTTAAAATATTCTTGCTTTCTTTATTCTTTTAAAAATAGCTGGTACAACTAAATGGATATACACATATATGTAGCCCCAAACGAGGTGCTGCTTCTGGAGAAGCAGGAGCAGACAAGATGGCTTTCTCACAACTTTAAGGAAAGGAACTTAACCATTTATCTAGAGTGCAGAGAAATGTGGATATGGTAAAGACTTGAGGAAACTCAGTAAAACAAACACTCCCGTGACCAAGAGCCTGATTGCTCTAATTGGTGTTTTTGCATTCAAGGGTCTTTCATTAGTCATTTTTCAAATAGATCTTACTGTAGGAATGTTAACAAGCATTTTTCAAGTTCTAATTACAGAACTGAAGAGCACACGAGAAGCCTGTAATGCAGGAGGAGACATATTTGATATTTTTGTTATTTCTGTAAGTTTTGCATGGATGCACTAGCCATGTGCATTTTATATGACATTTAACACTCTGTTTGCCAAAGCAAAATGATGGACTTAATATATAGTTGAATGGTAAATAAGGATGGAGATGCAAAATTCCAATAGTAGTAAATTAACTTCATAATCCACATGTAACAATTGAGTCATTGCCTTTGTTCTGAATTCCACCTAGAGGGCAGAGTTTGGGTTGAGACAGGCATTACTAAGGACAGCTAAATAGGTTTGAGATCCTTATTCAGCAATCTTGTTAAATGTGCTTGTCATTCCATGTGGAGCAGGCACCTGTGTTGCCTGCTCCACATGGAATGATCATTCTTAGTTACTATGCCAGTCAGAGTGGGTTATCTAATATTGTTTGGACATATATGTTGCACACAGTAAACCTGCTAACAAAGCGACTGCAAACATAAGCTTGGTTCATTGATCTCTAACTGGGGTCACTGCTGATGAAGGGGGTAACGCTATACTACTACATCATTACAGTCCTTAATTTTAATAGCCTTTTTAGAACAAAATGTAATAATCTGCAAGATGTATAAGCAATTTATTTAGTTTACCTTGTTTAGGATGAGTTGTGAGCTGTCAATTGCTAAACTAAAGCAGGTTCAATAGTTAATCGTATTTATTTCTGAACTTTGAATGTTTGCAAAGAGAATCAGGAGGAGTTTCAGAAAGGCTCTGGCTTAGCAGCACAGAGTCAACAGGCAATGCCTGCTTTGGCTGTTTAAGCATTACAGAAAATGATGATTTAGTGGACACGAGATCTGTGAGAGAAGGCCTGGTAGGCTGAAGTTAAGAATAGTCTGAAAAATACAGCTTAAAGCTGGTAGGAGAACATACTGAGTTAGCACCTTGAACACATACAGACCCATCATGGAGTTACAATAAGTTCAAACAACTAAAGAAATTATTGTGTAAATGCTTAATAGTCTTCCCATTTCTTTTTGTTTAAGATGATTATTCTTCTGCTAAACGTCTTTATTTAGTTGTAAAGTCCTTTTCCAGTTGAACTTTATAAGACTTTCGCTCTCTGATTTTAATCACACAGTTTTTGTGTGCAATGTTACAGTGACCAAAACAGTTGTGATTTACAGTATATATCGCTTCAAAAACCTCTTACCTTTATGTTTATTTTTTATAACAAACTTGCTAAACTTAAGTTCTTGGACAAAAAAAGATTTTGGCTTATTTTCATGCCCTTACATTTGATGTTTTCTATATTTTTGAATCATACATTTTGATATCATGGTTTTTCAAACGTTCTCTTTAGATCAAATGTTTATGATTTTTGAAAACTCCTTTCTGCATCAATAAACTCTTTGTAGGATTTTGTTTCTTAGACAATCACTTCCTACCAAATTGGCAGTTAGAGATTTATCTTTAAAATATTTATTTCCAATAATTTAGAGAGCTCAGGAAATCCTCAGGTTTAAGAGCATTTACACTTTTTGTAACAGGGGCGTAGAGAACTGTCACATTTTTTTACATGAATATAATGAACTGCAACCTTATTTACTGTCAGTTCTACCAGATTCTTCTTAATTATTTAAAATTGATTCTAAGGAAAAGCAAGAAAAAAGGGTTTTACATAACCAAATAAAGTGGCAGAGCTAGTAGGTTTATTTAAAGAAATTTACAATATATTTTATTATTGTCATTTAAAAATGTGCTCTTAAAGGGTTAAAATAATGAGTTCTATATGTGACTAGTAAAAATCATTTAATTAAAATTTGCCTTTGTTTGCTATTTCATTTTCTCAGATGTCTGTGGTCCATCTGTTAAAAACTGTGCGTCTGCTTCGCTTGCTGAGGCTGCTGCAGAAGATGGACCGCTACTCGCAGCACAGCACAGTGGTCCTGACCCTGCTCATGTCCATGTTTGCTCTTTTGGCCCACTGGATGGCTTGCATCTGGTATATTATTGGCAAGATGGAGATGGAAGACAAACCCTACAACTGGGATGTCGGTATGTGTTGGGAAATTTATACTGGTTGTTCCCCTGAATCCACAAATGTTTTCCAAACAAAAGTTATCATGAGGTGGACTCTGAACAATTGGTGGGTTAATATAATTCCAACTATCTTAATTTCAAATCGTTATTTTTTTATGTATGAATCTGCTGATTTACATCAAAACATGGCACAATACAGTAATGTTATATTATATTTTGTGCAAAGGAAAGCGTAAGTGAGATTTATGTGCTGTGCATCTTTTCTGGTGTATAACAGGTTCATGAGAGGTCTTTACTGTGCCTTTACCATTGAATGGAAAATATAAGACAACTGAGGTTTAGATTGCTTGACTCTTTGCGTAATTAAAGACAGACCCTTACAGCTAGGTCAGTCATGTAATGAGGCCCTCTGTGCTGATCTCTGGTCAGTATCGATGAGCTGCAAAGCTTGTAATTACATGATTCTTGCATCCTCATAACAGGTTGCAGACCAACATTGCTATGGGTCATGGGAGCAATGCAGCTTTCTCTTACCAATTACAGCCTTACAGTGTCATAAGATAGTGGGTCAGTACATGAGACAGGATTAATGTGTTGTATCCTAATTATTCGTTTCTGATTCTGAAGTTAGTCTTGAAGTGAAGCAGCCTTGAGGTGTTTCCATCCAATTACCATTTATCAGTGTCTGCAAGAGACTCCCATGGGATCAGCTGCATGTCTCCACATTGTACTGACCAGGCATAAGCTCTGGCTTCCAAGCATCCACTTTCCTTCTTGTGTTGAATCTGTTGTTCTGGATATAGCAAATTAGAGTGCTAAATAGTTTTGAAAGTTGGGAAATAATGCTGCTAAGCTAGTTTGTATTTAGCATCACTGTGGTTTAAAGAGACCGTAAGGGAATTAGTTACTCTGTTTTAATTTTCTTGTTTTTGCTACTAGATGTCTAAGCATACCTTCATCCTTTTATTCATGTTGATATTCTCTTAAAAACAGGATGGCTTCATGAACTAGGGAAGCGCCTGGATGTGCCCTACCATGCTGTGGGAGCTGTAAATGGGACTGAGAGTGGTCCTTCCATTCGCAGCATCTACATTGCATCACTCTACTTTACCCTCAGCAGCCTCACCAGCGTGGGCTTCGGAAACGTGTCAGCTAACACTGACTCAGAAAAGATCTTCTCTGTTTGCGTCATGCTCATAGGAGGTACACCAAATACATCATATTATTGAGTGCAAGTAATGACACACATTTTGGAAAGAACCAATTTAGTGCATTTTATACTGCGGCTCATTTCACAGACAACAGTACGAATAGTCATGATGTGAAACGATAATACATTATAACATATATAGATATATATATATATGATAATTTTACTAGTCTTACTAGTCCTAATAGTCTTTAAAGTATAGTTGTGTCTCATTATCACATGTTTCATTATCATGTAATAAAATATTTACAGAATGTGATGATCTAATTTGAACTTAATAGTTGTAGTATGTTTTATCTTTGAGAATGGGGAAAGGTTACTCTCCTCAGAGTTTTCCCTATGGATTCCCCCGCTCTGGTTTAGCTAAATGTTACTGTCCTTAGCTGTCTGAGGCCAGCAGTCACAAACAGACCTCACGCATACACACTGCCATAAACATACAACATCTTGTGCCCTGAAACATGATGAAAGCTAGCACAAAGCACCTGATCATATTTCAAATCATAATTCAAGTGAAATGAGTGAAATTAATTTAAGGATGATCTTAATTATTGGCACATTTTATATATATGGCACCATTTTTGTCTGTAAGGACAGAGAAATTAGTAGAGACCAAAATTTACAAGCTATCCTTATTTCTGTCCTATTATTCCAAATTGATCATATTTATTTGATCACATTTATTTATGGAGCTGGAGAAATATGAAAAAGCGATTGGTCTTTGACTTCTCTCTCAATTTTAAAGTTGAGCAGGCAAGGCTAATTTTTTCATCCTACATGTTACATCAAACATCCATATATATCTACATAACCATCTTGATATTGTCAGTTAATCTTTAAGAAATATTGTACCCATGTTATTTTCTCTTGTCTAGTTTCTGACTTGCCATCATCTCTTTACTCCTCTTCCTTGTTTTACCCACAGCACTGATGCATGCCTTGGTTTTTGGCAATGTGACAGCTATCATCCAAAGGATGTACTCTCGTTGGTCCCAGTACCACACCAGAACTAAAGACCTCAAGGACTTCATACGTGTCCATCATCTGCCACAGAGTCTCAAGCAGCGAATGCTTGAGTACTTTCAGACAACTTGGTCTGTCAACAATGGTATTGACTCTAATGAGGTAAGAAAATAAGACAGTGTTAGTTAGTGCAAGCAAGAGATTAGAAGTGTTTGTATGTGTGTTAACGTCCACCCAAAATAGCTGTCATATTCTGTGTACTCTCATTTTGGCATTTACCTTTTGCCCTTATCACTACTTTAGATATTTTATGGTGAGGACCAGGTTTAAGAAATTTGTAATAGCCAAAACTATCTTTAGTATTTATAATAAAGAAGGTGGAAAATTGATTCAGCAGGTAATAATATATTAGAGTATATCTTACATCAGCTGAGCCACTTGATCTAAATCCAGATGCGTGGCATTTAACTTGACTGAAACAATGGCAACAGCAGACAGAGAATCAAAAAAGGGACACTTGTTAAGTTTTAGTGTTTTTTATACATTTAGGTACAACTTAACCCAGATGCTGACAAGTTAGTATTTTTATATATTCATTTGTAAAATACAGTTTAAAAGTTTTTTTTTGTTAAACCCCCTTCAATAAAGCCCAAAATCTGCATTTTAAATGCATTTTGAATCTTTTATTTGGTTTTGTGACATAAATATTAACAAAAACAATATTTTGTGGCATAAATATATAACTCCGGCTTCCTCCCACAGTCCAAAGACATGCACCTTGGGGATAGGCTGATTGGAGACTCTAAATTACCCATAGGAGTGCGTGTGAGTGTGCATGTACATTTGTCTGTGTGTTGGCCCTGTGATGGACTGGTGACCTGTCCAGGGTGTGCCCCGCTTCTCGCCCATTGTGTGCTGGGATTGGCTCCAGCCTCCGCAACCCCGTTCAGGGAAAAGTGGTAGAAAATGGATGGATGGATGGATGGATGGAATATTTTGTGGCTATACCTAACACATCAGTCAACACAACCTGGAAAGATACTTAATTTAATACCTAATTTGAAATTAAACATATTCACAGATCGACCACTTACAAGATCACCATGAGAGGGATATAGTGATCAATGCTATGTGAATGTAAGAGCATGTTGTTGCCTCACCAAAATCTGACAGGGAAAGAAAGGCATTGCTTCACTTGCATACATGAAGATGATTTAGATCTGTGATATCTGATTAAATTTCATCAAGAGTGTCTTTGTTTCTTAAATTACCTATATTCAAGGAATCTAATCCAGGCTGGAATGAGTACAATGAAGGAATAAAAACTCAAGACAAATGCAAACCGAGATAAGTTTGTAAATATGGCATCAGGACACTTAAAAGAAAGCAGCAGCAGAAAAGCAGGATGAGCAGCACCTTGCCTTGACAAACTCGGAGAATCTTGTCAGTTGTCTACAGTTATCCGCTTCTCCAGGCTGCGCATGACTGCGGAGCAGCTGTCAGAACCCAGACCAGGGCTGAAATGGAGTGACGGTGATGAAACCCAGGGAGATGAATTATAAATGTGCCTGTTGATTAAAGTCAGCCTGGCTCTGATGATTCATTGATCAACACCATGTTACAGTGAGCTAGATTTTTGTCCTGACAAGATGATCGACAGATGACATGCATTGTTGTCTTTTTCTTACTTAAAAAAATTGTGCCAAGGTAACGCCACATTGTATTTGTATTTAAGAACACTAAACGTTGTTTCCACAAGCTGGGAATCATAACAGATGTAGTGAAGAATGGAAACTTAATTACTGAGTTGCAGAATGGCATTTTCTTGGTTGTCATGCTTCCCACGCACCTCCAACACCCCCTCCTGATTTCATTCTTTGCCTCTCCCTCTCCACCCCATCATCCACACAGCTCCTGAAGGACTTTCCAGATGAGCTGCGATCCGACATCACCATGCATCTTAACAAGGAGATCCTGGAGCTGTCGCTGTTTGCCTCTGCCAGTCGTGGCTGCCTGCGCTCCTTGTCACTTCATATCAAGACCTCCTTTTGCGCCCCTGGAGAGTACCTTCTTCGACAGGGTGATGCTCTGCAGGCCATCTTCTTTGTCTGCTCAGGGTCCATGGAAGTGCTAAAAGATGAGATGGTGTTGGCCATCTTGGGTATGTCAAAGGGTTAAATGGTGCTTCGATATAGAGCAACATTCTCCTTGTGCCATTATTTTAGGTCTACACACACCCACATACAAAAAACTCACTACAACAAACCTTATAAGAGAGCACAGTTTGGTTCATTGTGTTAAGGCCGGTTCCTTTAAAGGAGCTCATTGTTTACAAGAGAAAAGAGAACACTATTGCGGTGCTCTGCAGGCTGTAACTCATTCTTAGTCTGTTGTTATAATGCTCCCACAAAACAAACTTTAGTTAGAAGCTTTATTTCAATATGTTTCACAAATAAGTGTAAAAGAAAAGCTCATCTGGCTTTGAATACAAATGAAGGAGCTTTATTTTCATTTCAAAATGTGCCGTATTCGATGTTATTTGAAAGAATATTAGTTCCCTATTTTAGGAAAGATGAGGATGTAGAAGCAAATAAAGGCTCTGTTCCTCTCTATAAAGAGTACATTTACCAAAAGACTGACCAGCAAAGGTCAGAAAATGTTTTCTTTCTTTTCACTTTGAGTTTTAAGTGAATGTTTGATCATCTAAGAGAAAAAATTAACCTGTCCCTTGCAGAATCTATATAAATAACTGAATATCTTTTAATTGCATCTCCAAGCATTTCCTAAATCTGCTAAGGTTAACTGATCATTTCAGGAACTATGAGAAATCAGTTGTCCAAACAATGGACAGCTCTTTTTTTTTTTTACAATTAAAGGTGAACATAATGTTTAACTAACAGTCCAGTAAACCTACTGCAGGGAAATTAAGTCGTAATAATCATTATACTGGTAGATTTATCACTTTAAACACAGAAAACTAATATTTTCAGTTTCTTCTATCCAGTGTTGTTGTTTTTTGTTCAGTCACTAGACACATACAAGCTCATTTCTATTGTCATTGGTCAAGAGAATGCTTACATTATTTGTTAACACACAACTACCATCGAACAGTACAGTGGAGCAGTGGTTAGAGCTGTGGCCTCACAGCAAGAAGGTTGCTGGTTTGAGCCTATAGGCTGGGGAGATTTGTCAAGTGGCCTTTCTTTGTGGAGTTTACATGTTCTCCCCATGTAAGCGTGGGTTCTCTCCGGGTTCTCCGGCTTCCTCCCTCCCATAAGACATGCATGTTAGGTTAATATGGTTAAAATGACTACTTATCATATGTAGGTGGCTTTGGATAAAAGCGTCTGCCAAATAACTATAGAACTATCTTCCTATTCATTTGCACATCTGTATAAATGCTTAAACGTGCTGAAGGAATTTCTGAATTAACAAAATGGAGAAAAAAATTTGGGAGAGAAAAGTAACAGATATGTGTGTCTGAGTGGAGGTAATCTAAATCTACCGAGAGAAGTTTCCCATCCACACACATCTGCTGTGACACTACTGTGTGTTTAAAGTTTTTGGCTTTTGCGCTCTGACCTATGTCACAGACTCACATAGCAATCTGTAATGCTGAGGCTCCATTCATCACTTTATCTCACCATTTCTTACTTCTTATTATTGCAATCATTGCGTGTACACATGACTCTACACCTGTTGTTTGTCTCAATACCTGAATGTACTGAGTCTTGTGGGGGAAAAAGCGTGCATGTGTTCTGTCATTATGTGAATCAGGTAGGTGGAATTGTTTATTGCCGCACAGAATGGCATATGTTTGTGTGTGTGTGTGTGTGTGTGTGGGTGCATTTGCGTGTGTGGGCTTGACAGGCGGTGAGCATTGTCTCGGCTTGCTTGCTGACTGTGCAGTCAGACTGACATTGAATATTTCGCCAAAAAAGAAAAAAAAACCTTCATCTCTGTCCGTTCCCCTTTATGTCTCTGTGTGTTTCTCTTCATCTCTTTCTTTGTCTGAACGAGGGACCAGGAACCCTGGTCCACAAGGGCTGTTATTCAAATCTGGTGTGTCGAAAGAGGAAGACATCAAAAACTTTTAAGACGAGAGCCAAAGTTCCCCACCCCTGGTGGGGACAACACAAGTGTGCTACCCATTAGTAGCCCACAATAGAGAAAAAATATTACAAGAAAGATTAGGTATGAAACAGAGAAAAGGAGGCATGTTTTTTCTGAAGCAGGACAGGATGTGAACAGTGGCACATTCTGAAAAATACATTCAAACAAGGAGGATGGACAAAAAGGAGGTAGGGAGTCCGAATAGTGCAAAAGGTGATGATGGAAATTAATGGTATAGTGAAAAAAATGAATATTGTAGTGGTGACAGAGAAGTGAACAGCTAAAGAATGAATAAACTGAGATGGGGAATATTAAATCTGTTAAATGTAATAAATACAGTTGATGTGAGATATAGTGAGAAGGATTTAAAATGAAAAAACAACTGAAGCAAAGGGATTTAGGAAGCAGCACTTTCAGAGGGGAAAGAACTTAAATGAAAAGAAGAATTACTAAAAGAAGGAAAGACATGTGCAAACAAACACTTGGAAGAGGTAATAAAGGGAAAAGCATGGCAATACTACTTTAAACCAAGATTAAAAGGATTAGGGGAAGGGATAAGGAAATAAAGAAAAAATGTCAAAAGGAAAGAAAAATATGAAAAACCAAAATAGGGAAGAAGCACAACATATTGGAAGAAGCAAGGTGGCGGAGGAGGAATTGGAACGAATAACTAATATAAAAGTTAAAAGAATAATGAGGAAATGGAAGCAATCAGATGTAGTACATAAAGAACAATATTTGGTAAAGAGCAAGAAGGAAAGCATGAGGAAATAGAAACAGAATCGTGAATTAACAAGACAAAAGTAAGAAAGAATGAGGTGATGGGATGACAGTGATGAAGAAGACAAGCATAAGAACAGTCACGACTTCCGCTTTGTCAGTATAATATCCCCATTCACACCCCACAATGATCATCATAAATAATTTACCACCACTTATTAACACTAATGTGATACTTAGCTTCACACTGTATTTAAATGTCAGTGATATGTCCATCAAAATATGAAACTTAAGCAATGAGAACAACTGTGCTTTGTAAATTAACTATATATATATATATATATATATATATATATATATATATATATATATATACACTTTATTTCTAGGTGCTTTTCAGGACAAAAAGTCACCTTCTAAAACCATTAAAATAAAAAAAACATGA